>JAJJMB010006268.1:1036786-1322192 GCA_023531105.1 Papaver atlanticum
CATACGTATTGAGTAGAAAGTAAATAACATATTAATAATTCTCATGATACTAAGAAAATAAATACCTGGCTTTCGATCGAGCATCTACATGTTGGTATGCGTTGGTCTCAAGGTTCTTTTTAACCTGAAGATATTTGATCGGGAATGAGTGAACTGAACAAATGTAAAATGAAATTGTAAACACTTAAAGACGATCAAACTGGGCTTTTACGTAATCTATTATTCTGTGATTTTCAAGCTACTTATGTCCTATTTCTGCCAAGGAACAACTTGAAGGTGCAAAGCCTACCATATATGAAATAGAGTATGGTAGGAATATGGATAGACTCGTGATAGAAAGTCAATATAAACATAAAAGTCATTCATAATAGATAATCAAAAGTTGCCTAATCTCTAGCACATAGAGCTCCTTATATAGATAACTTCCTAAACATAACTAGTAACATGAAACTTGAATAATCAGTATACAGAGAGTTGAAACAAAACCTGTTCAAGTGTCCAAACAAGATGGGGCTGGAATTTGGTCTGAAACGTAATTGGAGCCACCTACAGAACAAGAATAAACTTAGCGGTTTGGCGAAAGATACATTATAATAAAAAGACAAAAGCCAATGAATTATAAAGAAGATCATCCATGAATTTCATAAGATGAATTCAACGGATCTGGTTCTTGAAAAAAGAATAGAAATTCAAAGACATATAATTTTCAATTATGGATAGGTACAC
Source organism: Papaver atlanticum (assembly GCA_023531105.1). Lineage (NCBI taxonomy): Eukaryota > Viridiplantae > Streptophyta > Magnoliopsida > Ranunculales > Papaveraceae > Papaver > Papaver atlanticum. The sequence continues at coordinate 1,037,513 of JAJJMB010006268.1, forward strand.
AATATTGAAACTGACCACTATGATGTCATGAAATATGCCTCTGCTAATAAAATTGCTCAAATGCTGGAGCATGTGTAGTTTGTCTATGTAATGTATTACAAAAAGCACAACAAAAAATGGCAAGTTAATAAATTAGCACAACCTCACTTCAAATTTCTAAGCTGCTACGGTTTCTACTTGAAAAATTAATTTAAAAACTGATTTTGAAAGAGGTTGGAAGACTAGGATAAACTTCAAACCATCATCCAAATCTGTCAGACAGATTCCATGTGATACACCAGACCAACAAATATTAAAAGTGTGTTACTAGTTCTAAAGTATAAGTAGTAGTTACACTTACTGGTTGCCCATTATATACTTTCTCTATTGCTTCACTTGCAGCACTAGCTTTAAGAATAGCATCTCCAGAGGCACTAGATTCCACATCAAATCCTGAAGCACGCCATTGAGGCAAGCCTCCATCTAGCACCCAAACTCTATCGTGTCCAAATACTCGAAACATCCTTTTCATCAGCATTAAGAAAGTTTAGAAATCGGTCAATTCCAAATAAACAAGAAAATAAATAAGTTCCAAAGATGTTTTGTTAAGCGAATCTTGGTTTCTCACCACCAAACACGGGCAGCACTGAAAATACCCTTTCCATCATAAACAACCAACCCATCTTTGTTCTCAATGCCAAGAGCTGAAACCGCAGCAGCAAAAGCTTCCTCAGATGGTAGCATGTGTGGTAACTGTCACATATTACTCAAGTTATAAACACAATATGTGAAAAGTAAAGCAGGACTACACATTGTTAACTCAGCCAATAATATCATATTTGCAAAAGTTTCAGTGATGCAGCTGAAATGATCAGATCAGAAATGGAAAAGCACAAATTAAGGTTGTAATATAGTGTGTACATTAATTAGAAATACAGAGAATAGCATCTTACATTTGATTTTCGGTCTGAAATACCATCCACGTCAAAGAAAAGGGAACCAGGAATATGGGCAACCTGAATAAGATGCATCAGACCAGCATTAAGACCAAAGTTCAAACTTGAACTGGGGTTGCAACAGTTACAAGAAAGGCAGAATGCAGAACTGGCGAGGGAGTGGTATGCAAGGTCTAGCTCTGAGGTAGTTTAAGCTAGTACAACTTCATAACTTGGACAAGAACTGGTCGGTTTTAAACGCGAGTTACGTGACAAATAAATTTTGTAGACCCAAACTTAATAAACCATAATCACAGCACCTGAAATTCTTGAAATGGATTCCTCTGCTCGTCTGGCATGTACCACGAAGCATCTAGCACCTAATCAAACAACATCAACAAATAAGTAAATGAAACCAAGTAGCAATGATGACAGAAAAATAGGAGACATTAAAGCTTCATTTTTGGCAATACCTTCACATCGGGCTCCCTTAGATTGGCGTGTAACCAATCAATAGATACAACAGGTTCATTGGTAGAAACAGACTGAGTTGCAAAAGTAGCCATTGTTCTACTACTCCTTGATGAATCCACAGCACAACGGATCAAATTAGAGGTTGTAAACACAAAACAGGAACTTCCACTCCGTCTTTGGAATGTGTTCTTCTGCTGTGAAAAACAGAATATAAATAACATCATCATAATACGAAATCAGATAGCTTTGGAAGTAAAAACCACATTTTTATTGAACTTGGAACTAAAAATAGATGAAATTTAGGAAGAATGAAACAAAATATATGGAGAATTGTTACTTCAGCATACAGTATTAAGAAAATATGAGCTTATAGGGTTTAAAAGGACACCAGAGTGAAATTCAATCATTTACACTACTAAAAAGAAACATAAATCAAACAGAAAGAATCCAACTTACATTGAGGAAAGAAGTAAGGATTTGGGGCTGCTTTTGTGAGCAAGTTTTTAGGGAACGAAGTCCAACGAGTGTTCTACTTAAAAGGGCTGATGCCATTTAAATATACAATAATAATATAAGAGATGGAAACCTGGAAATCACAGTCGCGGCATGAAGATACCTCTACAGAGGCTGCTCGAAGAAAAGAAGAAGATGAAAAGGGAAGTAGTAACAGTCGTAATTGAGAACAAAAAAAAGGGTTTTGGTTTTGGGGAGAGAATTTTGGTCAAGTTTCCTTAAAAGGGTGGGGCCGTGGGGGGCGTCGGGATCGGAGGGACTATAGAGCTACAACACATCCCTCTCTAATTGGTTGGCGGTGTATAATCTGTGTGCATCGTGCCAAGCACGACACTTATGAGTCCAAACCTATATCGGGCTGTATAAACATGTCAATATGTGTCTTCCTCTCTCTTTTTTTTGACGGTAAAGAGCAAATTTTATAAAAAAGTTCTAAGTCACTAAAGAAGTGACAGAGAAATTAGAGAAGATTACATAGATGTGTGAATCACAGCATAGCAATTACAAATTAGTGTGGATAAACTAAAACCAGAAAACACATCAGTGTTTATAGTCCACTGAAACAATAAACACTTTACATCGATAATGATTTGATTAACATTTCTAGCCATATTATTGCAAAATCTATTGTTTCTTTCTTTCCACACACTCCACCAAATAGAAAACGGCAAGTAACCCCATAATTTGTTTAACATCTTCTTGCTTTTTCTGTTTTTCCATTCCCATATAGTTCTTCTGACATCACAAAAATGTACCCATCTAATGCCAAAACTACTCAAGAAATAAGACCATACCTCATAAGTTGTCTTGCAATGAAGAAAAAGATGAGCATTTGTCTCAACATGTTGATCACAAAATAAGCAAGTTGCATCCTGAATTAGACCAGCACTATGAAGGTAATCAAAAGTAGGAGCACCATTGTAACATAAAGTCCAAACCAAAAAAACAACTTTCAAAGGAATTTTTGGATTCCAAAGTTGATTGTCAGGAAAAGAAAGGAAACCATCAGTTTCTAATGCAGAGTAGGCATTTGCCACTGAGAAAACCTCTTAGCAATAGCTAAGTTTACTAAAGATAATAAAGTATTTGTTGAGTTTTTTGAGTGGGGATATGAGATTAAATGTGTGAAAACAAGAAAGATTTTGGCTGAAGGGAAGATTAAGAATAATTTGTACCCAATGGAGAGTCTTACTTCTTTTGCTTTTAGTGCCTCAACAACAAGTTCAGTGAATAATCTTTGGCATAGGAGGTTGGGTTACACATCAGATTTGGTGTTACATAAGATTGCTTCTTCATCTGCCATTCAACTGGATTCATCTACTTCTTCTTGTCTCTATGAGGCATGTCAGCTGGGAAAGAATCATAAGTTTCCTTTTCATCTGTCAAACAGGACAACTAAATCACCTCTACATTTAGTACTCTGTGACTTTTGGGGGCTAGCTCCAGTTGCAAGCTTACTTGGTTTCAAATATTATATTGTATTCATTGATGATTATTCAAGATATCACTGGATATATCCCATGAAGTGCAGGTCAGAAAGTCTATCTTGTTTTCAACATTTCAAGCATACTTCAGAAAATGTGTTATCTTCATCCATCAATTTTTTTCAGTGTGACAATGCTCTTGAGCTGGTTAAAGGACAGTTTAAAGATTTTATAGATGAGTGTGGTATTATCTACAGAGTTTCTTGTCCACATTTACATCAACAGAATGGATTGGAAGAGCGAAAACACAAGCATATAACTGAAATGGGTAATACTTTATCTTTTCAGGCATGTCTACCAAAGACTTTCTGGTATGATTCTTTCTTAACTGCAACTTACACTATAAATAGGTTGCCAACTAAGGTACTTCATTTCAAGTCTCCTTATGAAGTATTATTCAGCACTTTATCAGATTACTCTTTTTTTAAAGTGTATGGATGTAGTTGTTTTCCTAATCTAGAGCCTTACATAGTAGACAAACTAAGTCCAGAGTCTGAAAAATGTGTTTTCTTGGGATATAGCCCAATTCACAAAGGTTATAAATGTTATGATTTGCACACCAAGAAAATCTACATTTCTGTCCATGTTAATTTTGATGAGAATAGTTTTCCATTTGGATCAAATGCAAGTGCTTCTCTTCCTGCTTCAGAAGTTCTACCTGTTACAAGTGATACTTTTGCACATATATCTGAATATTCTCTTTCAACTGAAGATTCTCAAGACTCCATTATTAATTTTCCTACATCAACTATTATCACAAGGTCAAAAACTGGCAACTCAAAGAGCAGAGAACTTCCTACTAATTTTGTATCTCACTGCATGGTCAGGTATCCTGTTCACTCTGCATTTCATGCTTATGTTACTTCTGTGACTGAACCTAACTCTTTTAAAACAGCTTCTAAAGATCCTAAATTTGTTGTTGCTATGAAAGATGAAATCACAGCTCAAAATGAGAATGATACTTGGTCTTTAGTAAAACCAGATCCTAGTTATAACGTGCTTGGAAATAAATGGGTCTATAAGATAAAGTTAAATCCTAATGGTTCAGTTGATAGACACAAAGCAAGGTTGGTGGCTAAGGGTTATAATCAAAAGGATCATATTGATTATTTTGATACCTTTAGTCCAGTAGTTAAATCCACAACCATTAGAGCGGTTCTTACTATTGCTTTGTTTAGGAAATGGTCAGTGAAGCAATTGGATGTGAGCAACGCGTTTTTGCATGGGTTTCTCACAGAAGATGTTTATATGTAACAGCCAAAGGGTTTCGTGGATCTTTCAAAGCCAGATTATGAGTGTAAACTTAATAAAAGTCTTTATGGTCTCAAACAAGCTCCTAGAGCTTGGTTTGAGAGATTTTGTAGAACTCTGTATAAGTATGACTTCTTCAGATCTTCATGTGATCATTCCATGTTCATTTACCAACACAACAACTCAATGGCAATGCTATTTTTGTATGTTGATGATATTATTCTAGCCTGCTCATCAGATTCTTTATCTTGTCATATCATTGGTTTTCTGCAGAATGTATATCCTATGAAAAATCTTGGATTACTTCACTATTTCCTTGGGATTGAAGCATCTTTTCAGAATAATTCATCTGAACTAATGTTATCTCAGAAAAAGTACACTATTGATTTACTTCAGAAATTTGATATGCTCACCTGCAAGCATGCTAATACACCAGTTCTTCATGGTCCAAGACTTTCTGTTTCAACTGGTATTCTTTTATCAGATGCTAGTGTTTATAGGAGTCTTGTGGAAGGTCTTCAATACTTAACAATTACAATACCAGACATTTGTTTTGGAGTCAACTATGTAGCTCAATACATGCATTCTCCAACCTCTGAGCATCTTTTACTAGCTAAGAGGATATTGAGGTATTTGAAAGGACCAATTGGGTCTGAAGTTCTCCTCTCTGCAGGTAATACTTCTTCTATAACTGCCTATAGTGACTCATACTGGGCTGGTTGTCCTGATACTAGAAGATCAACAACTGGTTTTTGTGTTTTTTTGGGATCTTCATTAGTTTCTTGGTCCTCTAAGAAGCAGCCAACAATGTCCAAATCCTCAGCTGAAGCAGAATACAAATCCATGGCTGTTGCAGCTACTGAAGTTGTGTGGATGTCTTTCCTATTAAATGAATTGAATATCTCTCTACAGGCACCTAGTGGACCAGGAGAAATCACATCTTTTAATAGTGTGGAGTAGGTGATAAGGACAAGCGAAAAGTCAAGCGAAAAGTCGAATTTAGTCAAACAAATTTCTTCGTTGATTTCATGTTTTCATCTAAATTTTAATTGTATCAATTAAAGATTTTCTTATCAGTTTGTGATTTGCTTTTTGTCTAAATCTTTCGCTTTCGATCAATCATTTTCATCTTTATTATCTTTTTTTCCTCTTTTTTTGTTATAATTTCAGTTTTCTCTTATTTTAGGTTTAATTGGCTCTGTTTTATTCCTCTAATCTTTCTGTTTATGGCAGATCAAGTTCTCTAATTCTCTTGTTGTCAAGCATTGGTGTTACAGTTTTGTCATATTACATTAATTGGCAGTGTTCAATTTGGCATCTTCAAAGCTGACATCATTACAGTTGGCTTAATTCTATTGCAGTGGTGCATCGGTTTCTAGCTCTTAATATGTCTCACAGTATGGAGACTGATTTTTATCTTCATTGGGTTTATAATCAATTAAAGTATCGATATGAGTTCCTCTGTTTCGGATCCGAGCGGTCAAAAGCGACAAACTCTAAATCAGATATATCCTCCGGGTGACTATTTTTTTATTCATTCTTATTTATTTAATCAACACCTCAAACCCAAAATTTTACTTTCACTTAGACACCTCTTTTTTTTCCTATATAAACTCTTTTACATATTCTAATTATCTTCACGAGTCGGGATCGTGTGACAAACATATTTGATTAATCTTTTTAACAAATCTGTTAGATCCTTGGATGACATATATCTAATGTTCCCTATAAATGACGTGGAAAATAACTCTTTCTCTTTCTCTATTCTGCTCCAAATTAGACGAGCCAAAAAGATTTTACTATAGGGAACATCTATATCGCAACCTATATTTTCTGAAAATCCCTCTGCAAAATCTATTAAGGATCTTTTTTCTTTAGGTCTTCCACATCTATATTTACTCCTCTTTTTAAATACCGAATAACTTCTTTATTTTTTATAGTTCAATTTTCTTGTGCTGGTTTGAGAATTGTATGATTAGTTAAACTAGTTAGCATAAGTACGTGGTTCCATGAGTTTTTTTTTTTTTTTTGTTTGCTTAATTAATGGTGAGCTTTTCTTCACATGTTGATGTGATTTAGTTGTTGGTGAAAAATAACCTTTCCATGATCACCAATTCAAAAAAATCGAGATAATGGTCAACACATACACACAATCAGCAAACATTTGTACATTAGTACACTAATATGGTAATTACATCTTAACCTTTCCAAAATCATCAATCCGATTAATGAAAATCAATGGTGGAGTACAATTCAATTTTCTTACAAATTTAAAATGTAGATGGTCAAACAGGTTGTTTCTCTTATTCTTTTTTCTATTCTAAACTCATGGATAATTTAACAACATGAAGAAGAGTGGAATATTCTTCGAAAACTAAAGAGAAGAACATGAGTATCCAAATACACATCCCACCACTGCTATTGTGATATCCAAATGATATCTATGATTTTATTTTTTTGAATATTACTTTCATATATATATATATACATATATGCGCCCCACCACTGTCATATACGACCAAAATAGTATAAGAGAATTCCGGACAGTAGCAAAGGATGTGTATAGAACATGCCATGGAATAAAACAGATCCCGAATCTTGATAGATTATGCTAAGGATCTAGAGATAATATAGACAGTGATTTAATTTCCTTTTAATAAAAGAATTTGGCTCGGCTAATTTGGAGCCGAATATAAAATAAAAAAAAAAGATTAAAAAAAAGAGAGAGAATTATTTGTCACGTGAATATTAATAGGAACCATTAGATATATATCATCCGGGTCTAATAGATTTGTTAAAAGCATTTGTCAGATCTGTTTGTCACATGATCCCGACCCTTATTTTCACACCCTTCTTAATCCAAGGTTTCCTTTTTCAGTTGTTATGGCTAGAAATAACTTAAATCAGATAACTCAGCAAATGTAAACAATTTTATTGATGATGAATCAATTCGTAGGAGGGTTATTTAGCATTTTGATAATGTTATTTTTAATGGTATAAGGGATTGGAGGTTTAGTTTAGCTGGTAAAATTTACGCTCCAAGAATTATGACATGGAAGGATGCTAAGAGGGATGCAAAATTTGTTTAGCCACATCTGAGACGAAATAATCAATGGTATGTTCAAGTTAGAACTCTGGATCCTAATATATTCTCAAGTAAATTCACCCCTGCTGATGATAAAAATGTTATTATGTTTAGTGGGGCTTGGAATTTTGATGGGATTTGATTGTCTTGAAAGATTGGAATCTAACTATGGATTTTAATCTTCTGTATATTTCGGTTTCTCCCTTTTGGCTTGAATATAGTGTAAGTATTTGCTCCCTAAATTTACTTATGCTCATATTCTTAGACTTTTTGGAAGTATTGTAGGAGAAGTAAGAGTTGTAGAACCTGATGGTATCAACCCTCTTACTTCATCTAGATTCTCACTTTAGTTCTAATTGATGTTACAACTCCTCTTATTTCTGGAATATTTGCTGTTAATGTTGTTGGAGTTACTAGATGGGTGGGTTTTTTCTATGAAAAACAACCATATCGCCTGTGTACTGATATAAAGTTCCATATCATGAAGACAATCCTTGTGCAAACATGACTCAAAGAAGAATTGAAATGGAAAAGTTGGTTAGAGGTTTTTGTTTTGCTGAGCCAATTTATCCCCAATATAGTAACTTGCAAGACAAAGCTCAAATGTTTACGCAATATGGTTCTCTGAGAAGAAGCAGATTGAGACAACCTGTGGTTCAACAAGATTCTAGACCTTATGATGGTATGCGTATTTCTCTGTTCTCGGCTACGGATTCTGATATTGCTTTATCTTCTTCTAGTTAAAAACATTCAAGTTCAAGGCCTTGTTCTACTCTAGCCAGTGAAGTTACAAGTCCTTCAGATCACAAGAAGAGAACTAGAAACATCACCACTTTGGTTATTGCCAATCACAGTCAAAACTCTGTTATGACTTCTCATATTGCTCGGCAAGAGGATATTGATAATCGTCAAACAACTTCCTCTTTAGCTACTCATGGAGACAATAATTAAGACATTGCTGCTGCGCAAGCTTTTGAAGCTCGGAATCACATTGATGCTTGGAAACAAGTTTTCAACTTGATCTCTAGTTTTATTTTTATAATAATTTTTCTTTTACCTTGGTTTTTTTATTTTTTCCTTTTATCTTTTCCTTTGCATTTTTTCCTTCATTTCATCATAAAATTAGTTTCTTGGAACTATCAAGGTATTGGCAATCCTCATACCAGGAATTATCTCAAATACTGCTTGACTCAATATTTCTTTTGGAAACTAGCGCTAAATCAAATAATATGAGACTATATCTTACTCACACAAGATATCCTGATTTCTGGTTTCATTTTTCTATTGGCTTTTCTGGTGGAATTGCTGTCGCATAGAAAGATGGAGTTGATTTAGAAATTATGCACACTTCTGCTGACACAATTCAAGCAATAATTCATACTCATGATAATCATACATTCAGGAACGGTTGACGCTTTTGATCTAAGACTTCCTTCAACCACGGAAGAAGAGTTTGAAGAATTTTTCTTACTCATTGGATCAACAAGGCAGTCATTTGTCCTTATAACACAATTCTTTTTACAATTGTAGAAAGCCTTTGTGTTATCTTTACAGGAAAGAATTGTCTCATCACAACACTTTCCTTGTCTGAGAGTTGGACATTTAAGACTAGTAATATGAGTAATAGGTTTGACTACTTCCTTAGACATCCAGACAAGAATGTTATGAAGTTTTTCATTCCGAAAACGAAAACGACATCTCATTTAAAGGTGACCCTTGTTTCCGCAATAGTAATATTTGTTAGAGCACTGCCCGGTCGAATTCGCAAGCGTTGCTATCTCAAGCTTGTTAGTCAAGTTTAGTTGTCAAAACTATAAGTCTTGATTTCTAGTCTACTTATAGATATGTCTCGGGTTAGGATAAAATGAGTAGTTGAGATTTAGACTTCACGGCGTTCATCGATTGAAGACGAAGATCTACTAAGGGGAGATTGGAGGAACTTCATCAACAAAAGGTATGTGGAGACTTGAACTCATCTATCACTCAGAAGTCCATTTTGTTCTATCTCCTATTGAGACTAAGTCGTATAGCTATATAGACTTTACATTATACACATTTGATATTTCGAGTTAAGTTTAACTCGCTTATATGTTTCTCGAAATATGTGTTGGAAAGCTTTTTGCTTTAACTACGTTCATCATTATTCTTGACGGAAGTCAAAAGATGATCATGTGAAAATCGGATGGTAAAATCTTACATGATTTGTGTGAGACCGTCATTTGATGTAGACTCGGAATGTTTTGTATTGATCATTCGATCACTTGAAAATTGCTTATAAGCTAATAGTTTGTGTGAGACAGCTATTGTTGTCTTCTAAGAATGTTTCAATGATTGAAATGGGAGTTTAGAACAATTAACTATTGTCTGGATATAACACAGTATGCATACCCGTATGAAAATTGTTGTAAGAATGATTTAGGTCCGGGAACCAAGTATGCATACCCGTATGCGAACAGTTTTAACAGTCAAAGTCCGGGAACTAAGTTTGCATACTCGTTTGCAAACTAATTCACTTAAGTTCGGTCCGGATCGAAAATATGCGTACCCGTTTGCGAACTGCCGGAAAGGATACAGTCAGGAACTTAATTTTGTGTACCCGTTTGCAAACTTATGAGGTTAAGTTCTAAAATGGGTTAAGTATGATTTTATACTCATGAACAAATACATTTATAAATTAAGGAACACAATCTTTGCAAACCGTGGCTAAAATATTCATGAACTGATTCTTTTAAATCAATCTGATTTTGCTTCGATTGTGTCTTGTATACTTCTATGAGATGAACATGGTTAACACAAAAGCGTTCATGTGGCTAACTTCGGTTAACTGTTATTGAGCCAACTCAATATACACGTTTAGGTACAGTTACCCATATCTAAATGAAGGTATATTTCATTTGCGTGTAGCAAGCTAAGACCATCTAACGGTGGAAAGATATTAACTTGAATCTTAAATCAGGTTTCATCCAACGATGAATATTGATTGCTTTGTCTCAAGGTTATCAAACCCTGATTTGAAGACTATATAAGAGAGAACTCTAGCAACTGGGAAACCTAATCCCCACACCTCTTGTGTGATACTAGTTGCAACTAGAGTCGATTCTCCTTTAACCTAGGTTTTTCCTAAAACCATTATAGGTTAACGACTTCAATACTTCATTGGGATTCTGAAGCCAGACCCAACTATTTTCTCTGTAGTTGCGTGTTCTGATCTTACTTGTTCTATCATATTGAGTACTATCTTCTTTAAGATTTCCTCGAGATTTATCTCGGTAAGATATAAAAATTAATCACAAAGCTCTTCGTCTCATTCTTTGTGATTCCACAATAACCTTTTTTTTTGTTGAATCAACAACTTTTATTGAGAAGAAGAACTAAAGTGTTTTTACAAGAAAGAAAACAAAATAACAACCAAAAAAGGAAAATACAGAGTACCTAATCAACAGAATTTATAATATTTACTATTTGGCATCTCAATCTTTAATAAGTGAGCCGGTCTTCCAATGTGATGTACAACTTCTCCCATTTGCAGATTCACCCCTTTCTTAGCCAAATTATCAGCAGAGAAATTGATTTCTCTATAGCAATGTTCATATAAGATTTGGGATATAAAAGCTTTAGCTCTGAGCCATCTTGATTTGAAACACCATGGAATATGTCCTTTCTGAAAGTCTTCTATCACTGTTTTTGAGTCTGATCTTATAATGATTTTATCACAATGTAGTTTTACTCCCCACTTAATAGCCCAAATGACTGCAAGAGATTCAGCTATATAGTTTGAAGCAATTCCAAGTCCTCCTGAAATAGTACCAATAACAGTTCATTCATGGTCTCTTGTTATTATGCCAAAGCCTGCCAAGCCTGGATTACCTGCTGCAGCACCATCACAACAAAACAAAACAAAGTCTCTTGGTGGATTCAACCAGCAACATTCTTTAATGTCAGTGAACTTAGTACTCCTATGACCCAGCTGGAAGAAATTTAAAATTTTGGAATTATAGTCTTGACTCCATCTGGTCCCTTTCATTTTGTACCCTCCATAGTGAACCAAGTATAAATTCTGCTTTTAAAAGCATTTTCATTTGGCTTTACATTTTCAAACATGATCTTATTTTTAAGAAACCACAGTTCTCTCATAGTGGAGAAAGCTGCAGTTATCCATACTTCTTTAACTATGGGACTTTGAAGTTTTTCATAATGTATGATTTTATCAAATGAGGCAGGAGTGGGAAAGTTGAAGATGTTACCTAACCACTTCCAGATTTTCAAGCTGAAGTTGCAGGACCATAAAAGGTGGAGCATGCTATCTTGAATTTGCTTGCATACACAGCACATAGAGGCAATAAAGTAACCCTGAGTAGTTTTAATCTGATCATCCACAAAGACTCCTTGCTGAAGTTTCCAAATATTACCTGAAATACCAGGGTGAAGAAAAGTTTTCCATATCTGAGAAGGCCAATGAATAATTGGTTCTCTATGCCTAACCTTATTAACTGCTGCTGCTGTTGAGAAATTGCCCTTCATATCACCACTCCAAACAATTTCATCTAGGTTACCATTTACTATTGGCAATGGCAGAGGAATGAAGTCTTGTAATTCAGTGGGTATTACCCATTCATTATTTTTTAATAAGTCCTTCACTTTCATCTATAAGTTATTTTGACATAGTCAGTAAAACCAATTATGTCAATTAGTGGACATTCACTAGTCCAAATGTCAAACCAAACTGAAATATGTTCCCCATTGCCAATAATCCATCTGACATCACTCTTTAGAGACTGCCAAGCCCATTTTAAACCAGGCCATACTGAGGATAATTTCCATTGTGAAGTTCATTGCCATTTTTGTCTTGGAACTTAGCTGCAAAAAACAGAGACCATTCCTCTTTAGATGTTAGTAGCTTCCACGTCAATTTCATTAACAATGCTTTATTCACATCTGATAACCTTCTAATGCCCAATCCTCCTTCATTAAAGGGAGTACATACTCTTCTCCAAGAAATGGTTTTAGCTTTTCTTACTTCTGCATCACCAGACCATAGAAAATTTCTCATTATTTTTTCACATTGCTTAATTACTGAATTAGGCCATATGTATACAGCCATGTTGTATATGGGGATACTACTAAGCACATGTTTGATCAAGATCAACCTGTCATGAAAAGATAATAATTTTCCTTTCCAAACTGCCAAATAATCTTGCATCATTTCAACCATTGACCACACAGATGCAGATTTGATTCTTCCTGGATGAATGATAACTCCAAAATATTTATCTGGGAATGATGTGAGTTCCATCTGTAACATATCTGATATCTGAGATTTTCTGACCAGTGAGCAGCCATCAACAAAACATTTGCTTTTAATCTTGTTAATAATCTGACAAGAACAGCTTTGATAATCTTCAATCAGTTTTAAGAGATTTTCTATACTTTTTTTGAACATTACTGAACATAAAGATATCATCAGCAAATAGTAAGTGTGTAGGAGCAATACCATTTCTTATCACCATTGGTTGTAACTTTCTTGTCTCCACCAGTTTTGTTAATCCTCTACTTAATACCTCCTCTGTTAGAACAAATAAAATTGGAGATAATGGATCTCCTTGCTTGAGTCCCATGTGCATTGAGAAGAATTCATTTGGTCCTTCATTAACCATCACAGAGATTTTGGCAGAGGATAGAAGCACTTTTAACCAATCACACCAAACCACAGAAAAACCATATCTTTGAAGAACATTGAAAAGAAACTGCCAACTCACTGAGTCATATGCTTGAGAGATATCAAGTTTCAAACTTAAATTACCTCATATTCTTTTTTTCTTCATCTCATTTACTAGTTCAGAGGCTAGCAGTATTTGTTCATGAATGTTTCTACCCTTAATGTATGCTACTTGTTGAGGAGAAACAAGCTTATTCATAAGACTGGCCATTCTAAGTGAAATAATTTTAGTGAAAACCTTATAGCTGCAATTGCTGAGACCAATTGGTCTAAATTGATTTGGATTTTTTGCACCTTGAACTTTAGGTAGTAAGACATGGAAGTTAGAGTTTATACCTTTGGGTATATACTTTCTCCTCCATCAGTATTGAACAGCATTGATGAAGTCTTGTTGTATAATATCCCAGCATGCTTTGTAAAACATTCCTAAAAAACTATCTGGTCCAGGTGCACTATCTCCATCCATTTCAAAAATTGTTGCCTTTATTTCATCTGCTTCAGGAGTGACTTCAAGCATAAATTGTTCAAATTCGGTAATAATGTTTGGAATGACATCAAGAATAGCTTCATTAATCTCTACTTCATGAGCTGGAAATCTTTTTTCAAAGAATTCAACCAATATGTCAGCTATCTTTGTTTGATCAGATATTAAATTTCCATTCTCATCTTCCAATTCACAAATAACATTTCTTGTTTGTCTGATTTTAACATTTGAATGAAAGAAAGTTGTATTCGCTGAACCTTCCATTACCCACTTTACTCTAGATTTTTGTTTCATCATTGTGTTGTATTGAGTTTCTCTTGAATTGAGTTCATTTTGAGAAGTAACCAAATCATGCAAGGCTTGTTCATCATGAGGATTATTATATGAAAATTTTATTTTTGCTTTAACACTTTGTTCTGCTTCTTGAATTTTGACCTTAACATCACCAAAAACCTTCCAGTTCCATTCCTTGAGGATATGTTTGAGATGTTTGAGCTTTTGCATAAAAATATAAGGAGCATCACCATGTATTTGTACATCCCAACTATCTTGCACTAATTTCATGAAGGAAGGATGTTCTAACCACATTTTTTGAAACATTAAAGGGACATTTTTTGGTTTAGGAACACTTGAACATCCACCTAATAATGGAGCATGATCTGAAGCAATTCTGAGTCCTACTTTGTACCCCCAATCACTAAACATCTGCAACCACTTCATGTTGAACACAACTCTATCAAGATTGCAAAGAATCCTTTTGTTGCCTTGCTGACAGTTGGACCAAGAGAAATCAAGACCAATTTTAGGAGCCTGCACTAATTTACAAGAATTTAAACAATCATTGAAATCTATCATTGAAGATCTACATGGTGATCTACCTCCCACTTTTTCTTCCATAAAAATAATTGCATTGAAATCACCTAAAACTTCCCAAGGCTTCTTGAACTCACTAATAAGTTGCACTTCTCTGAACCACATTGACATGAGCATGAACACCAGACACCAATACTTCACCTACAACCACTGTAATCATTTGACTGGTGATAGAAACAACAGAAGGAGCAGCAATGGATCTACTCCAGAATAGCCAAATATTACTTTTATGATCATTAGTTTCATTATGAATTACCATATATTGCATACCTGGTAAATTTAGTTTACTACAAAATGAAGAAGAACACTTAATTTTGGGTTCAGCAATCCAAACAAGAGTTGGATTAAATTGGTTAACTAAAGAATGTAATTTTTGCTGAGCCTTAATCCTTCTAAGGCCCCTTATGTTCCAAAAAATGATTTTCATGGTTTGGTGTGGAGGTTTTTGGGACCTCCCTTACCAACATTTCTTCTAAAAGTATATTTGTGTGCTACTGGATTAATAAGCTTCTCACCAGAACTGTTACCTGGAATGATGTTCTTAACTACTTCATTATTACTTTTGGAATTAATCTGCTCAGTTGCATTGCTCCCTGAAGTTGTATTATTAGTAGTTGCATTTAAAAAAAAATTGCCTGCTGAAGTTTTAACCACTGAAGACCAAGTAGTGAATGGAACTGGCTCTGAGCTTACCTTTCCTGAACCAGCATCAATGAATATAACAACATTATTCTCTAATTCAGTAACTTAGGCTATCTGAAGTAATTGTTGTGGAGCTAACTCAATAAAGATATCCTCACTATTGTTATCTTCTTCTTCTTTATCTCCACCAGAATTTAACACATTAAATCTTCCTCCTACTAAACTAGTATTGATGTTACTAGTATTTTGTTGTGTAATTATAGGTGAAATATTGGTGATGAGAGAGTCCCTTTCTGATTGCTGTTGAAGAACTGAATTAGAAGTACTAGGTTGTACCTTTGATGGAGAATTTTCAACTTATGATCAGTCACAAATGTCAAAAGGTGTGTGAGGAATTTCAGCACAAGCTTTAGGCTTCTGTGGAACTCTTCTTTCAACATGACTTTTGTTCTGCTTAACTCTGCAATCTGTTGTTAAATGTCCAACAATCTTACAATTATAACAGTATTTTGGGATCACGGGAATTGAAATATTTTGAAAGAATCCTCCATATTTGGTACCAATCCATATTTTGTTAGGAATTGGTTGAGCAAAATCCACCTCAACCAATACATTTGCATAGTGATATGAGTTTTAATTGTAGTAAAAATAGTGGTAATAGGATTCGATGCTCGAACTTGTGAAGGATTCTTTTAGACTCAAATTAACTAAAATAAAATTGTATCAAATTATAAAAAAGACACCGAGACTTTGGATTCCACCATTGACCAATTATTTGATAAATTCTAATCAATATTCATGCAATATTTTTCTTTAAAGTGATTCTAATATTTGCCTCTAATTTGGTTCTTGAAGTAATAATTGTAAGCACGAAGTATGAAACATCAAAAGTATTAAAACCAAGCATATCCCATCAAAACACTTCACAACTACTCAATAAAAACCAATTTTTCTTTTAAGTTCTATGCAAAAAATCATGTAAAATAATTGCAATAAATAATAAAAATAAAATTATACCACTTTTCATGGAACAATGGCTTCCTCCGTCGCCTCGGCTAAGGGGTTTAGCTCCTCATATTAATCTCTTGCTCAAAATACATCTTTGGTGTTCAAAAGTTGATTAAAAGAGTGAAAAGTTCTGAACAGCGGGTTCTGTAACGAATATAATTGTTACGAAACCTATTTCTATAGCGGAACTGTTGCGAAGCGAAGATAACTGTTGCAAAAATTGTTACAAAAGGTTTAAAGTTTGAAAGTTACGGTCACAGAATCTGCGACTTTCTTTTTCTGCTGTTTATGTTCTTCGTCTTCTCCGGCTCAGTTGTGCACCAGCAGAACGTGATTTTTTTTCAATGGTTTTTTTAGCTTCTCTAAGGCTCTAAACTTCCCCTAACTTCTTCCTCTCCTTCCTAGGACCCTAACCAACCCTTTTATACATAGTAGAGCAAAGAAAATTCGAGAATAAACTTGGTTTTTTCCTCCACAGCAAGTTTCGATATTTCTTTTTTTTTTTCTGTTTCACGTGCATTCGATCAATAAAAGCTCTCCAAACTCCTCCCTTGATAGAAACAAGTCTTTAAGAAGAGTTTCCTTCCACTTCTACACGTAAGTTTCCAAGAATAAACCAAGAAACTTGCCCAAAATAAACCATGATATTTTTTGGAAAGTTTTCGCTTCCAATTCGAGTTCTAGCCACTTTGGATCCATTCCAACACCCTTACCTTGCCTGTTAGGTCCATAGGAACAAACCCAATCAAATTCAGGCCTTTAATCTCCCTAAAAATCGATCAAAAATCCATCCAAAAAAATCGCCTGTGTAAGGAAGAAATTCCCGCCATTTTTGAATATTTGAAAACGTGAAGAAATTTGTCCTCCCCCTATCCAGTCTCGGTCTGTGCTTAGCAGCTGCCTGAAAATGGGTTACCCCTTATCCAAAGTGAGAGTCCGAATAGCAAATGTCCTCCCAGGAGCCTTTAACAACTTTTCGAGCCAATTTTCCCGCAAGAGCCCATTTTTCCAAAAACACCTACAAGGGGGTAAAATACCAAAATTAGTATAGAAATGGGTACTAACACTATACATAAAAGAGATGAAAATAGACATATAAATGCGTCTATCACATAGTACCCAACTTCACACTTAGCAGTAGCAATATCAATCTTAATAGGAGTACCAATCTCTTTGCATATAGTGAACAATATTTTTTCCTTCCAGAATTCTAAACCCAAACCAGGAAAACGAACCCAAACTTGAGCTTTAGAAGTACGCTGATTTGATGGTCTAAAGTTGGATATCCAATTTCTGATCTGTAAAACCTGATTAAGAACCTCTCATTGACCTGCTTTGATGAATCTGCGATCAATCTCATTATCTAACTTGATAGTAAAGAAGCCTCTTCCCAGAGGGATGAGTTTACAATCTCCTACTAGTTTCCATTGTTGTCGTAAAATAACAGCAGCGTCAACAAATTTAATATGTTGTAAATCTAATCTTCCCATTAGTGAGAACTTCCAAGGGTTTAAACCCTCTTCAAACAAATCATCAGGAAAATCTATAGAAGGAACCTTTTGTGAATTCAAATTTTCATTAAAACCTAAATTATCAGAATGATGAACTTCATTACCAGGTGTCTTAGGACACGAATCCATGGAGAACCACATGATTTAATGAAAGTTAATCATTAAGGACTGAAAACGATACAAGATGAATCAAAATTGTCACCTTAATGATTATCTGAGAAGCACTTAGATCGAGAAATTGAGAAGAAAAATCCGCCGAGTCTGTCGTCGATTTTTGCCGATTCGCAGAGCTCCAATTCCACAATAACTTGTTCTACTACAATATAGTTAAGTTATTATGTAGTGATTGATATTTCTAGGCTGTTCTTCAGGAATATAAGACCGGATTATCAATTGGTTCCTATTCACCTTGATTTATCAAAAGATGGAACAAAAACTTCGTAGGTATTTCGGTGGGAGACAGATTTATCTATCAGAATAGAATTTTCTGTGGGAGGCAAATTTGTTTATCAAGTCTTCAACTTTGGGTCGTAACAACTCTTAGTTGTGGGTGAGATCATCTAAGGGAATCAAGTGCGTAGAGTCCTGCTGGGATTCAGAGGCGTAAGGAACGTGAATGTACCTTAATATGTGTGAGATTGGTTAGGGCTCAACTATATTCCAGTTTGAAGTTAACTTATAGTAGGCTAGAGTCTGTAGCGGCTTAATACAGTGTGGTGTTCAAATATGAACTAGGTCCCGGGGTTTGTATGCATTTGTGGTTTCCTCGTTAACAAAACTTCTGGTGTATGTGTTATTTTTTTTCCGCATTATATTTGTTTACATAATTGAAATATCACAGGTTGTGCATAGTTCAATCAATTGGTAAATCCAACCTTTGGTTGTTGTTTGAAATTGATTGACACTTGAACATTGGTCTTTGGTACCGTTCAAGTTGTTTCTCATATTAATCAGGCTCATGGATTTCTAACTGTTTGATTTGCTGATTACATTGAGAAACAGAGATATAACTCTTGGATATATTTTCCTTGATTGAGTCTGACTGTCTAGTTGGTTCTCTATGAATTACATTGGAGTTAGTCCATACAGATTGTCTAACGAAATATTGGGTGTGGTTGTTGTACCCCCGCTTTTTAAATTGGTATCAGAGCAGGCAAACACGTTAAATACCTCATAAGTCTGTGTTTGTAGCAATCTGACTCTATGGACAGAAGTGATATCTCAAACAACGCATCACCAATTCAGAAACGTTCTGACTTGGTTCAAATCTTTGTTTCTCCTGAGAAATCTCTCATGTCTTCTCCATTGTCTGAAACCGTGTATGACTGGGAAACACGCCTAGATGAACAGTTGGATGATCTTTCAGATGAAAGTGATTCAGATGATGGATAAGATGTTGATTAGGAAGTTTCGCAATATATCAAGCTTTTTAACCATCTCTTAAAGAAAAACAGTCAACATCTTGTTTGACTGAGTTTCTTACTCCTCTCTGTCTAGAAAACAGGAAAATGAGAAAACTCTTTAAGGGATACGATTGTGGGTATAATCTCTTGCAATCTCTTCTTAAAGATCGTGAAGAAGATGTGCGTTCAAAAAACTCCGAATGTGAAAATCTTCGTCGAAATCTCTTTGTGTTGAAGGAAAAACTTGCAGAATCTGAAGCAAGATATGACTCTCAAAAAAATTGTTTCAGTGAAAGAGAAATTGTTCTTCTCGCTAGAGAAAAAAAATGTGATACTGACCTAAATGCCGCTCTTAATAAGGTAAATTCACTGGAAGAGAACTTGAAAAGGTTCAATGCTAGCTCGACGAAATTATCCACTATGCTGGGAGTATGTAAAAAGCATCGTGATACACGAGGTTTGGACTATGAAGGAATAGACACTTCTAGTTGTAGTAAGATCAATTTTTTCTGTGCTAATGGCAATTTCCAGCCGAAAAATTTCACTGATGGCAAAAGTGAAAAATCACCTTCAGCGGCAAAAGTTTCAACAAACAAATGTTGTCTCCCTCCTATAACAGGTTATATGAGGAAGGTTAATAACATTCCGTACAGATGTTACTATCACGGAAACAAGGGTCATCTTGAAAGGAGATGTCGTTTTAGTTTACGGAATGAAAAACTTCATAACATTCTTGTCTGGATGTATAAGGAAGTGATCAAACCTAATTATCATATTACTGGTCTTAAATGTCCAACTCTCAGATAAGGAAAATGTTGTGATGAGCCAATTCTTTCCTGTAAAGATTACACAAAGGCTTTCTACAATTGTAAAAAGAATTGTGTTATAAGGACAAATGACTGCATTGTTGATCCAATGAGTAAGGAAAATTCTTCAAACTCTTCTTCCGTGGTTGAAAGAAGTCTTGGATTAAAAGCGTAAACCGTTCCTGAATATATTCATATAAATAATCATGTTTCGGAACTCAAGACCAGTATAAATAGATTCAAGTGTAGCATTAAGAAGGCAAGGAAGGTAGCAGTTTAATGTATCTCTTGTCCTCCTCTTATTAATTCTCTTGAGACTAATTCTATTGACTCCCTGATAATATTCAAGAAAGAAAAAGGGGAAATGTCCATACCCTTGATGAGCTATATGCACGTTAAATTACAACTTGACTGCTTACAAATATGCGTCCTCTTTGAGACCGTGTGAGGACGCACATAATTCTCAAGAAGCTATCTCCTTCTTGACAAAGTGGTCTTTGTTGTATCTGTTCTTTGTTTATTTTTAAATAAATTGATCATCTTACTGTTGAGCACTGCTCCGGTTAATTATTACACTATGTAATATAAATGATCGATAACTCTTGAGAAATTTCTCTTTGTTGTCCCTTTGAAAAACTTCGTTTTGTTCTTCCTTAATGTCAGTTGAATTGTTGTTTATCAACTATTGCTTTTTGCTATATTTTTGTGCTAAGTTTTTCTGTCATACGTTCAGAACTTGTTTTTGATTTTTATCTAAACATTCTTCTAAAAATAGGCTCCATTGGTTCCTTGGTTTTGAATTTGTCTCATAACCACGAACGTTCGTGCACCTGACCCGTTACCGAACGTAAACGAGTAACCCTAAGGTTTCCCTATGAAAATCTCATATATATATATATATATCAAGGATTCATTCTTCTGATATATGCTCGTTCCGTAAAATCAAGATTTCTCTTGTGATATCATGGTGTGCACAATGGATGGATGCAAAAAGGAAGACAAAGTTGAAGTTGACAAAGTTATTGAGTTTCACGAGAACCCTCTTTTCATAACCTGCTTTCACACAGTTAATCATGAAAACGATCTTCCAGTTCAGATGTCGCCTCAATTGGCTGGAAATATTCTTCGAGATCTTGAGGTTGTATGTTGTCAACTCGAAATCGCAACAAAGAATCTTGAGTTTATTGAATAAAAGAAAGCAACTGATGAACTTGTTCTTGTTCGATCCCTGGTTGCTGATTATATCTAAGTATTTTCAGTTCTGTTTTTAGATTTTTTAATGCCTAGGAAACTTCTTACGGGAATTTATTCTTGTGTTTTAAGAAGGATAAGTAGGGTTTGGAATAACAAATATTGTGATTACACATAGCTATTGCCAACGATTTTCATCTTGCAATGTTTTAGATTTATTTATTTAAATTCTAAGTTATTTGGAAGATGCTTTTGCAGTATTAATCTTTATTGGTTTTATATATTGCAAAAATATTATGGGATATGTGTGTTTACGTCCGTGAACTATGCTTATCCCATATATGTCAAAAGTTAAGTCTATTATGTCATTATGCAAATATTGATAAAAGATAGAATGAACTTTTGAATATTCCGCAATATTGATCTTTCCCTGATCCACTTCTATGTGAAAGTACTGTATGGCTCCGTAAGTGTTCTTATGTTGAGCATTTCCGATTAAATTAATCATTTAGGTTCCTTTGTGGTTAATTAATTGAGTTTACTGGATACAAATTCATGTTTCATGTGATTTGTTAATGTCCAAAGAAATCCTTCTTTTCTTGTAAAAGTTAAGACATCAATCATGAAGTAAAAAGATAGATCTCCTACCTCTACAACTCTGAAGAGAAAAATGAAGAATATGAAGAAACCAAGGGTTAAACCCTCAAATCTTAAGAAGTTTTATGGTGTTCTTGAAGAGTTGAAAGAAACAAGAATGAAGATGCAGCAAATAAAGGCTATTGTTATAAGAACTCTTGAAATTCAGAAGGCCCTGGTTCAGCATCAGTCAAGAAGGTTTGTTGGAATTGACTTCTTTCTTCATGAACCTTATGTTCCAATGGTTGTTGACGACAAGGAGTTCGGGGATAAAATTTTTTTCATAGGTCTTAATGTCTAGGAAACTTCTTATGAGAATTTATTCTTATGTTTTTAAGAAGGATAACTAGGGTTTGGAGTAGCAATTATTGTGAGTACACATAGCTATTACCATCGATTTTCATCTTGCAATGTTTTTAAATTTATTTATTTGAATTCTAAAGTTTATTTGGAAGATGATTTTGGAGTATTAATCTTTATTGGTTTCATATATTGCAAATATTGTTATGGGATATGTGTGTTTCCGTCCGTGAACTGTGATTGTCTGATAGACGCATTTATGTGTCTATTTTCATCTCTATTGTGTATATTGTTAGTACCCATTTTTGTACTTATTTTGGTATTTTATCCCTTTGTAGGTGTTTTTGGAAAGATAAGCTTTTGCGGCGAAATTGGCTCGAAAAGTTGTTAAAGACACCTGGAAGGACATTTTCTATTCGGACTCTCACTTTGGATAAGGGGTAACCCATTTCCAAGCAGCTACTAAACACAGACCGGGACTGGATAGGGGGACTCCACTTCTTCACGTTTTAAAGAGAAAAAATTGGCGGGAAAAAATTGTTTCACGGAACAGATTTTAGGGTTGGAGTTTTGATCGATTTTTATGGAGATTAAAGGGCTGAAATTGATTGGGTTTACTCCTTAGGACTACACAGGCCTGGTAAAGTCTTTGGATTGAACCCAAATTGGCTAGAGATCGAATTAGAGCAAAACAGAGAGATAAGTTTACACGGGTCTATGATGGATTATTTTTGGAATTTTAGGGAGACTAAAGGCAAGATTTTCTTCCCAAAGCTTGATATCTATCTAAGGAAGAGTTTAGAATCAAAAGGAAAGCTCAGATACGCGTGGAAATCCTAAAACAAGAAATTTCCGCAACTTTGCCGTGAAGAGAAATGAAGAGATTTTGGAGAGATTTAATCGGTCTTTTTGATATAAATGGGTGGGTTGGGTCATATAGAAGAGGTGTCGAAAGTTAGGGGAAGTTTAGAACACCACAGAGCCGAAAAATCAAAGTTGCAGGAAACCGGCTGCTGCTGCTGCTGCTGAAGAACACGAAGAACTTCGACCCACACCGAACCGTCGCAGAAGCAGTCTTATATTCAACTACAGAAAGTTTCTATCGTTTCTGACTGTAATCGCCTAAAAATTTCAGCGACCATTACTTTCCTTACAAAAAGCTTTCTGTAACCACAGCTCGTCCTTTTTAATAAAAACACCTTATTTGATCAATGAAATCAACCTTTGAGCATATTTCTAATATGAGGAGCTAAACCCCTTAGCCGAGGCAACAGAGGAAGCCATTGTTCCATGAAAAGTGGTATATTTCTATTTTAATTATTTTTGCAATCTTTTACATGATTATTTGCATAGAACTAATATTGGAAAATTGATTTTTATTGAGTGGTTGTGAATTGTTTTGATGGAACATGCTAGGTTTTACAACTTTTGATGTTTCATGCTTTATGTTTACAATTGTTACTTCAAAAATCTATTAGAGGCAATATGTTAGAATCACTTTAAATGAAAGAATTGCATGAATATTGATTAGATTGTATCACTTAATTGGTTAATGGTGGAATCCAAAGTCTCGGTGTCTTTTTTTTATAATTTTGATACAAAATTATTTGAGTTATCTAATTTAATTTAAGTCTAAAAAAATCCTTCACAAGTTCGAGAAACGAATCTTTTTACCACTATCTACAAATTACATCATTGTCCCATATATGCCAAAAGTTAAGTCTATTATGTCATTATGCAAATATTGATGGAAAATAGAATGAACTTTTGATTGCAAAGATTAAGTCTATGAAATAATTATGCAAATAGTGATGAAAAATAGAATGAATCTTTGAATATTCCGCAATATTGATCTTTCCATGATCCACTTCTATGTGAAAGTACTGTATGGCTCCGTAAGTTCTCTTATGTTGAGCATTTTCGATTAAATTAATCATTGAGGTTTCTTTGTGGTTAATTTAATTAAGTTTTCTGGATACAAATTCATGTTTCATGTGATTTGTTAATGTCCAAAGATATCCTTATTTTCTTGTGAAAGTAAGGTCGCTCTTGTTGTTCTTTCGGGAATGACATTTTATGGGAGAGAGTTCTTAATTGAACTTGTGCTTAATTGCGAAATCTTTGTGGAGAGTGCGGTTGTGGAAGGTGGGGCCGGAATGAATGAGAATTCAATATTGAGTTTCAATTATCATCTTATTAGATACAATACTTCAATTAGCAAACTTTAAACGGGTCTACACAGCTATCTACTATGACAATTATGTTAAATTTCTATCCGAAATTTAATTTGTATTTAATATACATCTTTCCAATATTTCTTACTTACATTATAAACCAAATTTCTCATCTTCTATCTGCCTAAACCTGCAACATATACTCCAGCAACTACAAACTTCTCATCTTCTCCACTTAGTTTAGTGATGGAGATTAACAAAACTAGTATACTATCAGCAATGAGGTCATCATCGCCTCCTCCTCGTCAGAGAGTAGTGGCGACCAACAATGAGAAACTTCCATGTGCATTGTAAAACTTCAGTGAGATTGTTAGGCAGTCTAGTGGGAAGAAAGTACTGATCTTTCTGGATTATGATGGGACCCTGTCGCCAGTAGTCATCGACGCCGAGAAGGCCTTCATGTCAGACTCCGTAAGTGATCTTTTCTATTTAACTTCAATGAGATCGTAGCTGTAAAATCTATTAGAAACCTGTTATAGGGGCTGGAGGAATTATTGGAGGGGTTGATATAATAGGACAAAAAGGGTTATTACATGGTAATTTCAAGTGCCCCTTATCCAACAAAAAAAATGATAATGAATTAACCCTTACATAGTTTAGTGTTGATAATTTTGTTTAGTGTTGATAATTTTGTTTAGTGTTGATAATTCACTTATATTTACTTTAAATCAAAACAAAATCAGATTTTAGAGTTAAAAAAAAAAAATTAGAGGAGAAAAAAAGAAAAACTTTTTTTTTATATTTGTGAAACCCTAGGTTTTGATTCACTCAACCAAAATGAGTAATTCCAGTGACAAATTTGAGATGGGCGAATCTCTATATGATAGAGAAAACAAATACTACATACCTCTTGATGGAGATCCGGATATGGAGTATTTCTTAGATGGTAGAGATGTTTTAACCCAAAGTGAAGGTCAATCTCAATCAATTGAAGATATTAACCAAGAAAGTGAAGAACCAGAGCCTGAAAATGACAAGGTATACTTCTAAATTAGTTCCAATAGCTTTTTGTTGCTCAAATTTATCTAAAGTGCGTAAAAAAATCAAAAATTTTACACTTTCAGAGAAACTTACGGTAGGAATTGGTCACGTAACCAACCGTAATTAGAAGTTACAGTTCGTAAAAGATGAACTACCAAACGTAACTGGTAAAATTTTGGGAAAACCCAAACGTAATACCAGTTACGGTTGGTAAACAAATTTTAGGTACGAGCCGTAACTACGTTACGGTTATTTATGTCGTTAAGTTTTTACCAACCGTAATATATCATGTGCATGGCGGTATTTACTGCACTAGTTACGGTTTGTAAGTTGAAAAATCGATACCAACCGTAACTTTGGTTACGGTTCATTTTTTATTTTAGTTTTGAACCGTAATTTACTATGTATGTTTCAAATGATTGCTACGGTTGGTTTGTTGAAAATCGAGACCAACCGTAGGTAACTTACGGTTCGTATTGGATTATAATCTTGAACGGTAACCAGTTTATGGTTCGTCTCGCCGCTTTCATTATAAACCGTAACTTTATATGTGTTGTCACTTTGTTGCCCCGTTTACACTAATGTGGGTATATTTTTTTCCAGGTCGTGGATGTACCTCCCCTAATGGATAAACAACCTTTAGCAAATGAAGTTCTCACCGAAGATTCTAGCTTTCACTATTTAACCGAGGAGACATAGAAGGAGAAGGATGATGCAAAGAAGTGGGCTAGAGAACAAGGCAAGTTGATTATGTGTATCATAGTTTGTAATGGTTCCACTAATGAAAGTAGCTTTCAAATGGTTTGCGATTGTTGTGGAGAACATAAAAGTCACGCAAAAAAAGGTACCGTGCACGAAGCAAAGACAAAGAAGAAGAATATTACTTTCACTAAGAAGACCCGATACCCCTTCAAGCTTCAATTTAGAAGGAACGCGGCAAAAATGTGGTTTTTAGAGAGAGTTATATGCGGTAGTCATAACCACCTTATACCGGATAGTTTGCTAACACACCCTTATGCTGGACGCCTTACTGAAGAAAAAGAAGAGATGATAGTAGAGTCAATGACCTAAAATCGTATGAAGCCCACTGATATCCTCGCTCACTTAAAGCAAAGAAACCCACAAAATGCTTCTACTTTGGCTAACATATACAACGCAAGAAAAAAATTGAAGAATAAAAAATGGGAACAAAGGAACGAAATGCAACAATTAAGGCATTTGGGGGATAGGCATAATTACTCGGTTTTCCACGATGAAGATGAGAAAGGACAAATAAAGCATCTTTTATTGGCTCGTCTCGAGTTTGTAAAGTTGGAACGGTGCTCTCATCAAGTGCTTCTAATGGATTGCACATACAAAACCAACAAGTTTGAGATGCCGTTGTTGAACATTGTCGGGCAAACTTATACCAATACTCATTTTAGTGTTGGTTTTTGCTTCTTGAAAAATGAGCTCGAAGAGAGCTATGTGTGGGCACTAAAACAAGTGAAGTTATTCTACTTAGAGGGATATACTCCAAAGGTGATTATTACCGACAAGGAACAAGCTTTGTTGAATGCAATAAAGAGGGTTTTCCCGGAAGCTCATAACCTTCTTTGCACGTTCCACCTGTGGAATAGTATTGAAACTAAGTGCATGCGCATTGTCTGTCCAACCAAAAAAAGCGAAATGGAGAGAATAAAGAAACTACCGGTTGATCAACAAAAGGAAGCCAAAGAGAAATTTAAGAAGGATGACAAGTTAGTGGAACTAAAATAGGATAGTTTCAAATCGGAGTGGGGAGCCTTGACACGTTCTATCACCGTGGATGAATATGAGGATAGAGCTCGTATGTTAGTGGCTCATTGGAAAAGAAGTTATCCAAGTGTTGTGAAGTATTTGTCGGATAATTGGTTGGATCCGCACAAAGAGAAGTTTGTAGCGGCATTCACTAACCAATATAGGCACTTTGACAACCAATCTACAAGTACGGTGGAGTCATCTCACAACAGGTTGAAGAAGAAACTTCATAGTTCTAATGGTGGGTTAGTTACGGTATTCGAAGCCATGGATGCGTATTTCCGCCGTGATCACGATAGAGTTACGGAGTCTTTTGAAAAAAGCCGAAGTAAAAAACACATCAAATGGTTAGAAAATTCGTGGCTAAGGGGAATTACATTTAAAGTTTCGCACCGCGCAATTGATAAGATAATGTATGAAGTACAACATTTTGAATTAGGGGATTATGAAGAAGAGTGTGTTTGTCCGAACATGACAAGTTTGGTACTCCCATGTCGGCATGTTATAGCCACATACCAAGACAAAGTGATCCTGATTCAAGATGTTGATCCCTTTTAGGCAACAATTATCATTCCATGAAACAATAGTTGATCAAGATTTTGGAGGAACGTTTGCCGGTACCGAGGGGTGGGCGTATGATCAATCGGAGTTAAGTTATTACCTCTCTTATTCTTCACCCTATCAAGATTCCTACACAAGCAATACAATTGATTGATTTACCAAGGGTAACAAACAAAATAGAAAACAACAAACCAAAAAAATGGTGAACAGAATGATTTACGGTTTGAAAGGTGGCACTAAATATAAACCGTAACTAGTTACGGTTTGTAAGTTTAGGATCGGTACCAACCGTAACTATCAACTAAGTTGTTGAACCGTAAACTAAAGTTTTGAGACACATGAAGATTTACGGTTGATAATGTTGATACAATCACAAACCATAGAAAAAAGGGGAGACATTCAGGAGGAATTACAGTTCGTAATTCTGTTGTCGATAGCAACCGTAACTGAACAAAATTCTCAGAACTAAGAACATACGGTTGGTATTTGAGTTAAAAGCAACCGTAACAACATCAAAATCTACAGTTACGGTTCGTATTTGAGTTAAAAGCAACCGTAACTCACATGCACCCAGAATTTTGAATTTCTATTTTCATCTAAAACCATTTTTGATACAAAATTAACTTAAATCGAACAATATAAACTAAACTCTAACTGGGTTTTTCGAAACATACCTCATGTAAGTCATTCCACTTGATTTTGACGGTTGAAGGGTTTGAAATTGTTGTTCTTGACCTATTGGAGGATGTGGTTGATTATAATGGCTACAATCTTCGCCAACTTTCTTCTTCTTCGGCACCTCTAATGTAGATTTCAATTAACGATTATTAATTTTTTGAATCGCCGATTAATCGAAGACGATGAAATTTTCAGTTTTAATGGAGGTTACGGTTGATGGGAGGAGAAGAACAGAAGATGAAAAAAAACTGATTTAGTTTTCTTCTGATTCATTAGGTTTAAAAATAGGGGAGGACAATTCAGTCTTTTTAACTAAAAAAGGAATGGTAAATTGGTCCATTTAAAGATAAAAGGGTAATCTAATCAATTTACAGTACCAATAGGACACCTCCTAACCAACTAGAGGGACATTATTATCATGGTTCATCCCCTCTAATGATTCCTTCAGCCCCTATAACAGGTTACATCTATTAACTTTGTGCACGCTGAATCTCTATTTAACTTTGTGCACCACTTTCTGGATGATATTTATTTATAAATTCATAGGTAAGTCCTCAAACCCACAAATATGGAGACCAATGATAATCAGCCACCATACTAAGGTAGAGCTATAAAAATAATTTAGCTTCAACCTCATTATCGCCTACATGTTTGTGTTATAGGTGGAACCTTCGAATTAACGAACACTATTCAGTTCTCAAACCCACTATTGGTACAACTTCAAAAGAAAAACACCGAGTTGAAATTGGGTACAAAATCATACCCAATCTCAAATCCCTTATGATTCCACATTTTTATCAAAAAGTCGGTAGGGTATTTTTTTGTCGACCTTGCCGACTAGTATTAGTCGTTATATTCCTAGGTTGAATATCGTGACGACTTTTTATCTCTGAAATTAGCATTTACAGGGTCGTCACGGTATTCATCCTTATACCTTGACGACTATAGTTTAGTCGGCAAGTTATGAAATTAATACATTGCCGACTAATCATGCATTTGTAACACCTTTCTATGTATGTCAAAAATCCTATAGTCGACAAAGTATTTTTTTTTGTCGACCTTGCCGACTTTTCATACTTTCATAATTGAAAGTGTTGATTCCTTCTGTAATTTTGAATATGAAATCACTCAGCATATTTGCAATCCCCTTTGTAGAAATGTTTGGCCAGTGTGGTTTCATTTCCGTTACAAAAAAAAAATCTCAAAAAAAAAAAAAAATCCTCAAAAATCATAACACATAATCCATGAGTTCAATCCAAACAATACCTAATTTGAGAATTTTAATTCAACTAATTAACTAACTAAATTAATTAACCTAAACACATTATTAGTGTTAATTAAGCAAGGGTAGATTAGGCATTTTGAAAATAAATGGTTAAGGGGTGTTGTGTTTTACTTCATAATGACCCGAGTTTTGTCTTATTAGGTATACCCCAATTAATCTGGGTATACCCCAGTTTGGCCGGGATAATAAAAGTTAGGTTGATCATTAATAATTTATTAGTTAATTAAATTTGAAATCATGATTAAGTATGTTGAGATTATTAGTCTCACATTGTCTGGGTTATATAAGATTCCGATGTTTATAATCCTTAGGGTCATTCCACTCATTGCCTATTGTTTTGTTTTTTTGAGTTGGATGCTCATATTCTAACAAACTAGATTATGTGCCCGTGCTACGCACCGGGCGGACTCGAAAACCATCCACTATTTTCTTCTTCTTTTAACCGTATTTTCGGTTTGGTGTGATGTGGCTTCACCTCTGCCCGTCATGCATTTTTTATTTGGCGTCGCGGGGCTTCGCCTCGCCCTTCGCTTAAGATTTTTTATTTGGTGTGGCTCGGCTTCGCCTCGCCCCCATCCCGATGCATTCTTGATTTGGTGTGGCTCGGCTTCGCCTCGCCCCCGTCTTGATGCATTCTTGATTGGTGCGGCTCGGCTTCGCCTCGCCCCCTCACGATGCATTATTAATTTGGGAGTTCTCGTAAGAAAGGTAAGAAGTCCTTAAAGTGCCTTAGTTCCTCTCTTTTTTTGCTCGATCTTCAAAGAGCATGTATTGCACAAACTTGTAACAGATAACCATTGGAAAATAAGAACTACTAATTCACCTAAATCAACTACAGATAATATGTCAATTAAAAGAACTAAAAATGAAATGATATGCATAAACAACGACTACACTCGATTCCAATAACTGTCCCAAATAGGCTTCGAGATAATGTTTGCGTGAATTTTGGTGACAGCCAATAATCCATCGATGAGTATCAATTGCATTACAGGACAATTCTATTATGCCAATTATATCATTGATTAGTAATTTAATAATCAAGCGACTATTTTCTCGAACATGGTTGATTGTTTTCTATAATATGTTGTGTTTGCAACTGTAAAGATATATTGGTTCATTCTCTTATCTCCTCTAACCGCAACATGTACTATGGTGCCCCAGCTGCACCTACTGGACTTCATCCATAGACAACCCGATGTGGCACTCCTAAGATGCACAACAAACAAACCGGAGTTTTGGCCATAAAATTAGTAATAAATTTTGTGAAAACTCTGTAATTGAATAATTTTATGGTATGAGGTGCATATATAAACAAAATCTGAACTACCCGATTTCCTTTCCAACACGATTTCTATACTAACAGTCTAACACAATTTCCTTAAAAAGTTGAATCACCAATTTCCTTTCTAACACGATTTCCTTAATTAAGTGGTAAACAAAGAGCTTCACGATTTCAAAGTTAATTTTTTTCACGATTTCGACGTAAAGTGTTGTCCACCTTAGACGGTGTTACTAACGAACAATTAAGTATTGGTGTAAACACGGTGTAACGAAATTATTTAAGATTAAATTCTGACATAAGTATTGTCCACCAACTTTTTTGTCTACACCGTTACTAACGAACAGTTAAGTAGCTAATGTAAACAAACTGTAACCAAATTTTAATTATTACAACCAATAGAGTTATGCCAAGTGTCCTCACCATAGCTTCCACATTAAAAAGGGCCTAATTCGGCCAATAAGAAGCGAGGGTTTCATCACCGTTTAACGTGAGAGCATATTTTGTCAAGGCCTTTAAGGGGGAAGATTAGCCACCGGATATAATTCATTGATTGTAGATGTAGTTGTAGTTTATGATCATCATAAATTGTGATTGTTTTTTGTTGTACATGTAGTTGTATGTATCACCACGATTTTTTAGGTTTTTTTTTTTTTTTTTTTTTATCACCACGATTTTTCCATGTTTTTTTTTGGTGGGGTGGGGTGGGGAAAGTGAAACTTGAAAGAGTACTATCTCTAGACACTCTAGTATACCTTCCCCTAAATCTTGAAACTCATTCATTTAAAAGTTTCCCTAAAATTATGTCTGTTCTTTACTGGATGAGCTTGCTAATGAGAATAACACAATAACTTGATCCAAAGACAGATTATGGATAATATAGTCTTGGCCGATGAAAATATATAGATTATCGATAATGTAGTTTTGGCCCATGAAATTGTTCACACTATAAGGAATTGTAGAGCTAAAAAAGGCCTTATATATGGTAGTCAAGCTGGTGTTCGTAGGAAAAAATGATTTGCTGGTTTTTGGGATAAGAGTTGTGGAGGAGGCAAGTGCTCGATGAAGCAAATCGGTGTAAGCTTTTGAACAAATTACTGCATGGGGAGTACTTTGAGTTCGAGAGACTAATTTGTAGGACTCTGGTCTAAACTAAGACAATGGTCGTTCCAAATTCAAAGTAAGATCGCTCTTGTTGTTATTTCGGGAATGACATTTTATGGGGGAGAATTCTTAATTGAACTTGCGCTTAATTACCATATCTTTGTGGGGAGTGCGGCTGTGGAATATTGTAGGAGTTATTTTGTAACTTTATAAACTCCTTGATGAATACACTAAGTTTCGACTATGTGAAACCATCGAAACAAAGTTGATATGTTCTCTTTTAGTCATGAATAATCACTTTGAGAATTTTATTATGATCCCACTAGTTTTCGTACATTTGCCAATTTATATTGACAAAAAGGGGGAGAATTATTTTGTAGTTTACACTACATATACATATGGTTTACGGATCATTATCTAAGGGGGAGTGGTTTTCATTGTGAGATGAAGTATTGACTAAAGGGGAGTGATACATATCACCGTAGTATATTGTCAAAGTTGTGATACAATTGAACTTTGATGATGTGTAATAATACTATGACACTGTATAACAATAATTAAGAACATCTGTTTTCTTATTGTTATGGCTACGGATCTTCAACAACTATGATGCTGAGTTGAACACGTTCAGAATCACTGGAGCACTTGGAGTGACGAAGAATTTAAGGAATGTTAAAGAACCAAGGAAATCAAGCATTTGGATGAGAAGCTACAAAGTTTATTTATTTTGTAATCCATATGTATTGATAGTTTTGTCACTAAAATTGACAAAGGGGGAGATTGTTAGAGCACTGCTCGGTCGAACTCGCAAGCGTTGCTATCTCAAGCTTGTTTTTCAAGTTTAGTTGTCAAAACTATAAGTCTTGATTTCTAGTCTACTTATAGCTATGTCTCAGATTAGGATATAATGTGTAGTTGAGCTTTGGACTTCACGGCATTCATCGATTGAAGACGAAGATCTACTAAGGGGAGATTGGAGGAACTTCATCAACAAAAGGTATGTGGAGACTTAAACTCATCTATCACTCAGAAGTCTATTATATTCTATCTCCTATTGAGACTAAGTCGTATATCTATATAGACTTTACATTATACACATTTGATATTTCGAGCTGAGTTTAACTTGCTTATATCTTTCTCGAAATATGTGTTGGAAATCCTTTTGCTTTAACTACGTTCATCATTATTCTTGACGAAAGTCAAAAGATGATCATGTGAAAATCGCCTGGTAACATCTTACATGATTTGTGTGAGACAGTCATTTGATGTAGACTCAGAATGTTTCGTATTGATCATTCGATCACTTGAAAATTGCTTATAAGCTAATAGTTTGTGTGAGACAGCTATTGTCGTCTTCTAAGAATGTTTCAATGATTGAAATAGGAGTTTAGAACAATTAACTATTGTCTGGATATAGCACAGTATGCATACCCGTATGCGAACGGTTTTAACTGTCAAAGTCCGGGAACTAAGTTTGCGGACCCGTTTGCAAACTAATTCATCTGAGTTCGTTCCAGAACGACAATATGCGTACCCGTTTGCAAACTGTCGGAAAGGATCAAGTCCGTAAGTTAAGTTTGCGTACCCGTTTGCAAACTTATGAGGTTAAGTTCAAAAATTGTTTAAGTATAATTTCATACTCATGAAAAAATACATTTATAAATTAAGGAATGCAATCTTTGCAAACCGTGGCTAAAATGTTCATGAACTGATTCTTTTGAATCAATCCGATTTTGCTTCGATTGTGTCTTGTAAACTTCTATGAGAATATAAAAAAATGAACAACTCTATTAGTAATGCAATTAGATTCATATTATTATCAATTGATCTAGATGTATTAAGATGAACATGGTTAACACAAAAGTGTCCATGTGGCTAACTTCGGTTAACTGTTATTGAGCCAATTCAATATACACGTTTAGGTACGGTTACCCATATCTAAATGAAGGTATATTTCATTTGTGTGTAACAAGCTAAGACCATCTAAGGGTGGAAAGATATTAACTTGAATCTTAAATCAGGTTTCATCCAACGATGAATATTGATTGCTTTGTCTCAAAGTTATCAAACCCTGATTTGAAGACTATATAAAAGAGAACTCTAGCAATTGGGAAACCTAATCCCCACACCTCCTGTGTGATACTAGTTGCGACTAGAGTCGATTCTCCTTTAACCTAGGTTTTTCCTAATACCATTATAGGTTAACGACTTAAAGACTTCATTGGGATTCTGAAGCCAGACCCAACTATTTTCTCTGTAGTTGCGTGTTCTGATCTTACTTGTTCTGTCGTATTGAATACTATATTCTCTAAGATTTTCTCGAGATTTATCTCCGATAGGTAAGATATAAAAAGTAATCACAAAGCTCTTCGTATCATTCTTTGTGATTCTACAATAACTTGTTGTACTACCATATAGTTATAAACTAGCAATAGATGTGATTACAAGTTCTACCAATTTGCAACTTTACAAAACAATCATGTTATAATACGTCAATCATATAACTATATTTTCAGAGAATCGTAAACGATAAATATGACACAAAACTAATATATCAAACCCAAAATCATGTTATGTAAAATCCAACTAAACCATAACCAAAAGAAAATTAATTACTCATGCTCAAGGAGTTCATAACAAGAAGAAAAAGAAAGGTTTTCATGTCTAAACCCCGGAACAAAAGTAGAGATAAAGATGAGATCCTCCCTAATGGAGAGGTCTTTTAGTATGCAGAGAGAAACTCTTTTTATCCTTCGGTTCCCAGAACTAGGTTAGCCCACTGCCAAGTTAAGCCTCTGACGACCCATTATCCAAGCCCAGTTAAAACAGGTCCAACTCTATTATGCTAGTCAGATTTGCAGAACTGACAAGCTAACTTAGCCTGAGCTACCACCATAGCAATATCATTCCATGTATTCAAGAACTGGCGACATAAACAACACTCCGCCTTGACTTCTCGCTGGCAATTTCGAGTCCAATGTAACTCAAACCACCAACATTCTTGAATTCCATTGCAGCAGCACACACAATCTCCACTGCACTTCACTTGTTTCTTGGCTCAATTCCCTCTGCAATACTTGCCCTGCATAATCACTGAATTCATTTCATCTCCATGTCAAATCAAACCCAACAGCCTTCTCCTGATTGTTTCATTCTAACCACTTCAATCCCCTGCACTGCACATTGCGCTCAACTCCCATCACCTTAAAATCCTAACATTTATCTATTTCACATCCCCTGTAGCTCCATCTCCAACTGCAATTCAACTAACAAACATCATCTCATAGCCAGACTCCTCTTCTATTCCAGCATCTCTTGTTTGTGCTTCAAACTCAGCAACATCAAGACCAATTTTCTTCTCTGCAATTCCCAGCAACATTACAAGCACCAATTAGTTCCAGTGCTTCTTGTAGCTTCATACTCACAGCTGCAAATTATACCAATTCTCTTTGCGATTCAGCTCATATACACATAGCACCCAGAAACTGCAATATCCATCATCCATATAGCTTTTCCAATACTACCAGTACCCATTTGCAAGTCGTTCTGTAGCTTCTTGCCTGCACAACAACCACTTTTAACTCCTTACCACCATTCTCTCGTAACCCATGACAACCATCTTGTTCTTCTCGTTGTAATCTTATAAACTCGGCAGCAACATATTTCTTCCAGCCTCCCTTGAACCCACAACATCTTACCATCACTTGCTCCTGTAACTTGAGTTTCAGCCGTTACCTATGATAATCACCATCTCTTGTAGCCTCCTTGAACCCTCTCAGACCACCACAGCTAGCACTCAGCTTCAGAAACCCATCTTCATCGAATATGCACAATAAAATCTCCCCCAGTTCATACCAGCAACACCATGTGATAGCACTGCACACTGCCATCATAATTCTAAGTAAGAGCACCGGCCACCACCATCTGCATCTCTTCAATTTCTCCATCAAAACAATACAGCAGTAATAACTTCTCTCTTCTTCACGAGTATCCATCACTCTTCTGCTATTCTCAGTCTTGCATACGCTATTAGTACTCACAGGCAGAGAATCAAAATAAAACTAATGATGAAAAGTAATCCGTCTCTGAATTTTAGGTCATGCGTAGGAATAGAAATTACTCCAGACACCCACTCGTTAGATAAAATCCACCTAGGTCAAATATGGCTTGTCAGTTTCAGAAAACCGACAGGTTAATTCTTTGTTCAACTCAACCGTCTGTTATGGAACTGACAGTTCATTCTTCACCTCTTTCTTGCTCAACCTAGCCAGCTCCAAATACAACTCGCATGTGAATTGACCTTTTTCTCTTTTCGCTCTAAATGAATGATTTCTCCTCCTTTCGCTCCAAGACTCCATTGCACTTAATAAACTCAAAATCAATCATAAGATACATAATTTACAAGAAAACTCGCAAAGAAAGCATAAACTATAGATAAATATCAAGGTGTTTAGGACACCTATCAACTTTATACTAGTGAACAATTCATCTAGGAGCTTGAGTTTCAATACAATATGAAGAGAGGCATAGGCACTCATCAGATTTTGATATATTCTTCAAATTCCCTGCGGAATACAGACATATCAAGGTATACTACTTATGACGCCGGGTCAGGTAGACAGACTTTTACAGTTTTCGCCTTAAACTAAAAACCACCATCAACATTAAGTCCCCTGATTAGCACATAATAGTAACATTGTTGCGGGGTAAGCACTAGATGGTGACAGACGAAAAATAAAATTAATAAGATGAAGTAGATAGATGTTACTAGGGAAATATCAGTTGGTTTGAACTTCCTTGGCAGTCGTACTAGTGAAGCAGCTATCAATCAGGGGTTACTAAAAAATTACCGCTCTTTTTCTCATCGAACACTATTGGTAGCAAAAAAAAAAAAAAAAAACATGTCCGGTCAAGGCCTTGGAGCTCAACCGGTTTCCCTAATCCCGTATGTGCGAGCGAGAGGAAGAAGCCTTTTCCGGATTTAGAAATTCGTCGGGTATAAAGGAAGCTTTTGCTCTTTCCTATTTTGCACGAACAATAGGACCAACCTATCATCGTGTACGCCAACCAGCAGCAAGGTAAGTTCATCCCATCTTTGATTTTTTTTTCAAGGTATAAAACCTAGACGTATCTCAGTTGTGAGTGTAATATCCACGAGTAGTTGATCAAACTTGAACATTTAGCTCGGTCTGAATGACTTTCTTTGTTAGCAGCGGTAGAGCAAGCATCAACGTCAACAAAGCAATCTATAATAGTTATGATCAGCAGCAAGGCGAGCAAGGAGAACTCAAGATAGGTGTTATTTTCTGTTTTTCACAGGACTCATCTTAATCACGTGATGATTCTTCTTCCTGGACCAGAGGGTATAGAAGATGTACCATCGATCTTCCCGGAACGTGTAATAAGGTTCTATCTCCAGAAGAATGAGTATCCAGCCTCTCCAGTGGATTTCAAAATTTTCCAAACTCCATTTCGCTCCTGGGATGGATGGATGAGATATATGTCTGGCAATGATCATGTCAGGGATAATTTGGAAAAGTGTAGTTGTGTTGTTGACCCTTCCGACTGCAGGATACCTTAACTTTAAGTTGTTTGGTGGGCGTATGGGTGGTTTCCTCTGGTACCAAAACCGAGCCGGGTATTGAATGAAGTTCCAAGCGTTGTCGCGTTCTCGTTGCTCATGTTATTTGTTTAATATTTGAGAAAAAGAGTCAGGTAAAACCTAGACAAGGTGGAGGCAATCCCTAGGAGAAATAGATTCGGTCAGAGAGGATTGCAGGTGGCACCTGAGCATCTAAAGTAATCTTCAATTTTTCGGATGTATGGATATGTACATGTTTTGCTCTGTTTAACTGGCTGAATTATCTGGGTAACTTTGAGCTAATCTTGCTAACCTTCTTCCGTAATTTTAGTGCTCTGGGAAGATGAATGCCTTTGTTGGACTCGCGCTAGATGCAGGTAGCCGGGATGATGATGCGTTCAAGATACCTCCAGAAGAAAGGAGAAATATGGTGATACAAATTCGCTTCCATAGGACGACGATGAAAACCGAACAGATTCAATATCCAATGACAACGAATGCAACATTCATTATTTGGGATGATGTTGCAGGAAGGACCGAGAGATATTCTGGGGATGGAGGCGACCAATGATGTTGAGGATGTGATTGCGCCTTCTAGGGAAGATGAAGGTATCAGTATCATGACCGTGGACGTGAATATTCCCAATGGTGGATTGCCACGATCAAGAAAACCACTAACAGTGTTGTATTAACAAAGCGCGTGGAGGAAGCTCTATCTTCAGTGGATGAGATGTGTGGTATGACCAGGAAAAGCGAAGCAGTTGAGAAGATGACTCGGGAACTGGAGTTAAAGGAAGGTGTTCTTCAAGAGATATGAGAGTGTTCTGAAGGTGTTCTTCAAGAGATAGGAGAGTGTTCCCTGAGAAGGATGTGATTCTACTAGATGATTTCTCTTGAATGCCTGTATTCTCTACTTAGAACATTTTCTCCTTGGGTGTTTTGGAAAGATGAGACGTTCCTTTGTGGTTTGATTTGGTTTTGAACAGGTAGGCGATTGCTTTTTTGAAAGAATGGAGGTTTTTGTTTTGTGAACGAAATGATGCTTCCCTTGGCTAATAGACTGAAATCCTAACTATGAATGCAAATTGGTGCAAACATTTTGGAGGAATTGTAAACATTGCATGAAAACAAGGGAAATGATAATATGATGTTTTAGGCATTGACGTGAGCCACCTAGCGTGTATTGCTGTTCTTTCCAACTTTTCGGCATTGATGAGCTTGCGGTACCTTATCTTCATCTTCTGGGAGATTTGGTATAGCATGTCACCGTCGAGTTCCAGTAATGATTTCTTAATATCATGTCTTCAACTTGAAAGGGATTCAGGCTTTGCATAGATACTTGGTCTATGGGTTTACCCGGGATGGTTTCTAACCATTTAACAAAATATTGGCAAGGGCTGACATCCTGGTCATGCCTCCTAGTCAAAGATGGGTTGATTGCAGGATCAAGTCCCCAGATCTTGATAGGACGTGGGATAAAAATTAAGGAAATCAAGATGAAAATTGAGAAATTGTTTTTGCAACCAAGAGATTAATCTCCCACTTTGGTCGCCAATTTGTATTAGGGTAAAAACTGATCCTGGATAAAAATGGAAAATTGGGTATCCTTGTGAGAAACGAATCTAAACCCTAAACAAATGTACTGCACGGGAGTACTTTAGATTCGAGAGATCAATATGTACAATCCTTGCATAAACCATGAAATGGCCGTTCCAGTCTTGCTTCGGTCACAAAATGAAGGAGAAGGGTTGATCTTAGGGAGGGAAGCAAAGAAAGTGTTGAGATCAGAATGATGAGTTTTGTGAAGTGTAGTTTTATGACTTGTATAAGAAAGTAGAATTTGCTTGCAAAGTGTAAGCTGTGAATCCTGGATGGTTTCTAAAATACTTGTGTTGATAACCGGTTGAAATAAATCAAAAATCTATTTACACAAGTCATAGTCGAACACATTGATCTCGCTGGAAGTAGGAGTTGTAAAGTAGTGGAGATCATGGGTGAGTGATGAAAACTGTGTCTTGTAGTTATGGGAAGACTGGACCGTTTGTACTCCCACTACTCCTCTACCTGTCACTTATCCGTTATTCCAGGCACTTTCTCTTAATGGGTGTGTTGCACGTCGCACGCTGTAAACCGCTAGACCAATACCCTAATGAACATCTCCCAGTTGTGACATGTTTGATGTCTCGAGTAGAAAATAGCACTTAGTCATGCCTGGCATGATTTATGTTACTAAGGATGCCAGGTAAAATTTACTTATGTAATTGATTTACCTGGATGAGGCTCTTATGTCTCGGGTAATACAAGTCATATGAATAAGATTTGTTGTGAGCCGGCGCTCAGAAAATAGCATATGGTGCTTTTAGGTTAAATAATTAAATTATTTGTAAAATCGATATATACAAAATATCGTTTGTAATTGATGCATGTAAAGTATCGGTGTTAAGTAAGCAGCTTAAGCATAATCGATGCATATAAAGCATCGTTGTTCATAGCCTGTCTAGACCAGTCGCGGATTTCACGGTTTTATAAGGAGCATGACCGGTTATCTTTGAGAGGCTTCTAGGGGCTATTTGGTATAGTTTGAGGATGGGGTGACCAGTCCTCATAGGAGAGGACGACCGGTGGTCATCATGACACCTCATTGGTTAGCTCAAGTTAAATCCAGGTCGATCAAATTAGTCGGTTAACTTGAGCGGTTGCGATGATTTGCGGCAGTTATTGGTTGCCGTTGAATTTATTTGATATTTTATAAGTAGCGTGACCGTCCTACTTTGGCCTATGATTCGGAGCAGTACATGCGGGCTAAGAGCGACGTGATTGGTCAAGGCCAAAGATGGGTCGTCGGTGAGCATAATGACACCTCATTGGTCTCCCAGGATTTAATCAAAGCCAGCCAATTCGGTCGGCTAAGTTGAGCGGCTGTGATCAATTTAAGACTGCCAAAGGCGGTCTTGACCTAATTAAGACCCTTTTGGGGCCGCTCGACTGGCTTACTTTTGCTGATAATTGTTAACACATTCCTACGGGTTAGGAGAGTTCTGATTTGCCGGGATAATAGAGGGCCCACTCATGAACACCATGGAACTTGTTTGGTCGCGCCAGGAAGGGGCTAGGTTTTCCAAATCAACCGGCCAAGCCATACGGCCGTGATCGTTTCTTCATGGCTTCCCTTTTTCTTCCTGGTTTTTGATTTTTTGTAGAATTGTATTTCTACTAACTCCAGGGGCCGATTTCCTAGTTTGCCTTGGTTTAGTCTCGACCAATAGGGATCGATATATCGTGCATGCTCCTTTTTGGGGGGGAAACCTAATTTTTGTAAATTGACAAAATTATGTCAAAAAATTGAATTTTGTGAATCGACACAAAATTAATCAATTTTTTGGTGAATTTTGCACGTTGATACAAAATCACTAATTTTTATCCTGGAGAGCAGCGCAGCTAACACGTCCCTGGATGAGTACCTTCATGCGCACCTTAATTCTGACACTTCGGGAAATTCATGCTACCCAGCTGAGAGTGAACATTAATTATCATATCATGTCAATATTAAGAGTTCAGCCGGGAACATAGCATAGGATAAAATCTCAGTAGGCTCCGGCATTAGTGAATAATGCATCTAGGCTTAAATACTCATTAGGCTCTATACTAGTGAACAATTCATCTAGGAGCTTGAGTTTCAATACAATATGAAGAGAGGCATAGGCACTCATCAGATTTTGATATATTCTTCAAGTTCCCTGCGGAATACAGACATATCATGGTCTACTACTTGTGATGCTGGGTCAGGTAGACATACTTTTACAGTTTTCGCCCTAAACTAAAAACCACCATCAATAGCAGTATTATTAGTTTTGGATTTGATTGATTAACGGTTGTTGAAACTTTGATTGCACCTAGTTTGTTTATGATTGAGAATCTTCTCTTCTGATATAAGATTCACTCAGACTAGATCAAAGTATCTACGAGATCTTTAGAACTGTTATTAGATATAAAGACATCTTGTGATAATCCATTGTTAACAGACTCCGTTCTGTGCGTGATTGATCACAAGAGATTCAAGTGGTGTTATGCGGGTTTTGAAGATAAAAGAAGATTTGAAGACGAAGAAGATTTCTTATTAGTTTCCGTATCTTGTGGATTAAGTGCACAAACCTTGATCGGCTGGGGTCCAACTAGAATCAGTTTATCTTTGATAGATCTGATTGATTAGTTGCGTGAGATCGGCATTCTCTATATTTCTAATTAAATTCTATATTGATTGAGTGTGAATCCATACTTGACTATTTCGGTAGTTAAAGTTTGATTGATCTAACCAGACAAAGGAGTTTATTAGATAAAACGGAAAAGCCTTTGTCAACGACTCATTTATATCTTGTAGCAAGATTGATTAGAGTGGTTACCAAACAGATTCTTCCTCTTCTCTTTGGAATACGATCCAAAGGACTTACTATTTACATGCGTGACTATACAAGTCGAAGGCGCAGGGATACTGAGGGAATTAACTAGCTATGGGTAGTCTGCTTGGTTTCAACTATACGAAGTTCATATTATATTTTGTATGGCGGCTTAATTCTGAGTATTCAAAACTGGACTAGGTCCTGGGGTTTTTCTGCATTTGCGGTGTCCTCGTTAACAAAATCTTGATGTGTCTTTTACTTTGATTTCCGCATTATAATTGTTACTATAATTAAGTAAAATACATCAGTACGTTAACTCCATAAATACTTGATAGTGATCCTATAGAGTTTTGTTATTACCGAATCTATTATCAAGTAACACACTTTGTTGTAGTATTATCTCGATCTTGTATTCATAGTCAATCATACGAGTTATCTTGTTGTTGTATTGTCTCGATCTCGTATCCATAGACAACCATACGAAGTGTGAAACGAATTGTCGTATTGTCTCGACTCTGTCCATAGACGATCACATTCGGTAGAGGACTTATATGTAAAAAAAGATTGTGGTGTATTTGGGTACCCTCGTCTTTTCACATCACTTTGTGAAACTTTCCAAATTCTTTTCTTCTTCTTCTTCTTGATCTGCAATTGCAGCACTGCCACCATTACCCTATTTTCGGGCATCACTTTCTTAACTATTGTTTTCGTGTCCCGATTTTGATTATATTTATGATTATGAGTTCTATTTTCTTCTTGATGATTGGCTTTGGTATTTTTAATTTTTTGAGGGATTATTAAGGTTACTGTAGAACAACTGAGGTTTGTTTCTCCCTTTTTCTCTAGAAATATCTTTCTACAAATACAAAAAAAAAAGTTCATCCTCTTATTATTTTCCTTGATTATTTGTTACGACAAATATGATTACAAACATTTAGCGTGTCCTTTTTTTTATCTTTTCTTTTTCAAGTTTTGCAATTTTAGGGTATAGCAAACCCTAATTCCAAACTCACACAAAATCGTAAAGTAATATGTGAATATGAAGGATCGGTTTTGCTCTTGGGATCGGTTCTACCATGACTGCTAACATAGGTTAAGATCGGTTCTACCAAGTTACCAAATATAGGCAGGGATCGGTTCTAACATGACTCCCAATAATAAATAGGATCGGTTCTACCAAGTATCCAAAAATAGGTAAGGATCGGTTCTACCATAACTCTCAACAATGGTTAAGATCGGTTCTACCATGTATCCCAAAATAGGTAAGGATCGGTTCTACCAAGGCTCTCAACATAAGTCAATATCAGTTTTACCGCATATCCCAAACTAGGTAAAGATCGTTTCTACCATAGTTCTCAACATAAGTCAAGATCGGTTCTACCAAAGTTATTACCTAAGTTCGAATTGGTCATCCAATACATCTTCAATGAAAACCGGACCAAAATGGCTATTGATTTCCTTTCGATTACGAAACAAGTTTCGTATATGTACTTCCTTTAAACATATGTAATTAAACATAGTTTCCTAGGATGGAATAACACCTATATCCGATATATAATCAAGTAACGAGTTACGTAGATTATGTCGATGTCACATTTACGAAGTTCAAAAGATAAACGTTATACTTCGTAACCAAATATTCTTCCTTGACATTTGATCATAATAAAGTGACCAAGTCTAATACTAGAAAATTAAATACAACCTCGCATGTTATGTTTTCCATCTTAAACGACTTGAAAGAAACGATAGGAATGGAAACATGTCAACTCAGTATCACAATACCTCAAGTGGAAGGATGATGTCTTTGTTGTAGTCATCACAATACGTCTTCACGATCTTCAGGTCCAAGGTAATGCTTGTATGTCTCAACATTCCTAGACTTTCTAGTCTAACCTAAACGAAGTTGACTCTAGTGCATTTAATCAACCGACTCTATACGAGTTTTGATACTAAAATATGACAACCAACCTTGACATACCAATGCTTGGTGGGTTCAACCGAGCAATGCTCTAACAACATAAATGGCAGAGATATTTCCTTTGAAATCCGGGTAACTATATACCCGAGTAAGTTTGATGGGTTTCTTTTTTATCGTTTCTCAAGTTTCGTTTTTCCCTCATTTCACTCGTACACACAA
This sequence comes from Papaver atlanticum, assembly GCA_023531105.1. NCBI lineage: Eukaryota > Viridiplantae > Streptophyta > Magnoliopsida > Ranunculales > Papaveraceae > Papaver > Papaver atlanticum. The sequence goes on from JAJJMB010006268.1 coordinate 1,081,823, forward strand.
AAAAAGTTTAGGGTCTATATCGACTAATCAATCGTCAAGAACCGATTAAGAGCAATAATCAGAATTGGTTATGTAAATATTAATTAGGGTAAAATAAGAGTACATAGTGTTCTTTTGAGTATCCAAGTTCTTTAGAATTTGTTATCAATGAAAAATGGGTTTGTTTGGCAATCTTCTGATATTCCAACAGTTTTTTGTTTCTTTCTTTTTTTCCCCTCTTTCTAAGACTGATAACTTTTATGTACTGTATTTGCATACGGCGAAATCAGTAAGCTTATGAATTCTTGAAAAATGATTTTTAGGGTAAAGTTCTTATTTAGTAATACTGATAAGTGATAAGAAACCAAATGAACTGGAATCCATAAAAATTAAAAGACAAAATAAATATGGTGCTTCACACAATATGATAACCCAATTGTTGTTTTCTTTGATTGATTGGGAAAGGGAAGAATCGAATCAACCTAATTATAATTCATCTATATCGTGGTAAATCTTTGACTGAATCATGGACAATACATATTTTAATGTCAAACTCAAATTGAATCATGAACAAATTCTTTTATTGCAAAACTTTTTAAGCGTAAATCAAAATTAAAAATGAGAAGAGATTTCATGTCAGGACTTAGAACAAAGAATCATATAACGAGTTTGGGAGAGAAAAGAGAAAGAAAATACCCTAAAGGAGTTTAAAGAAACATAAGATTTTATGACGGGTATCTGGTAACCCGGATTTGCATGGAAAGATCTCCACCATTTATGTATTAGCATCGAACGGATGGTACCAGGCTGTCAAACCATGTCAAAATGGAGCCTGTCATTGAACGTCCCTCGTATAATAAATTGACTATCATAAATTTCTATATTTGTACTTATCATGTCAGGTTTTCATATAATTTTTTAGATTTCTGTAGATTTCTATCTAAAACTTGTTTTTACAACTCTTCGGGACTCTACAAATCTCTGTAAGACTTTAGATAACTTTAATAACTCTGATAAAATCATTAAATTTCATGATATTTTTTTAAATCTCTACAAATATATAGAAGTATTTATTGAGTAAACCCCTGTAAGAATGTAACATGCCGCTTCTACCATTAATAAGAACCAATATTCGTTTATTATAAGTACCATGAATAACACTATAATAAAGAGTAAGTGCCAAAAGTAAAGAATGGAAAAGATGTCATGTAAACAAATAAATAATTTTTAATAATAAGGAAGAAAACAACCCTACGGATTAAGAGATTAGATTAGTCATGAAGAATATGATTTGAGAAGACCAACAAAAGACCGAACATAATGCCTTAAATACCAGTTGGCGACAATTGACACGCCGAAGTGATCGAACACTTCAGTAACCCATTAAAGTCATCTGTCATTATATTTTACCATTCTTATTTTGTAAATCAACTTTACATTTAGTTCAGTTTCAGTTTACTCCACCATCTTAAATCTAGAGTGCATTAAAAATTTCATAAGTTGTTGTTTGAGATTTAGAACTAAAGTAATGGAAAATAATGGGTAAAGTATAATTATATACCACATGAATATGGACCTCATACATGTTCAAGTTTCCGTATGGGTTCTTGCTAAATAAAAAAAGTTTTTTAAAAAAGCCGTATTGTTCCAATCAATTAGGCCCTCCCTGTTATCTATACAAGGATATACAACACCTACAACGGATGTAAGTCATATTTACATGAAGCAACAAACAATTTCTTAAGCCTCCAATGATACATGATTGGTACATCTTTCAACGAGTTTCACAATTTTTACATGCGCAATTGTGCAGAACAACAATTTAACATCACGACAACAGCTCTAGGCAAGCAACACCATGTGTAAAACTGTATATCTACTAGTCTCTAGACTCTGGTACAATAAATATATATTTAAAGGCACTCAAAAGTTTAACTTATTCGCATTTCGAAAAACCCTAAGGTTGTGTTTGATAACAAAGAAATGAAACAATTCCACGGAAAGCGTATTTCGTGGAATCAATATTTTAGGAGAGGCAAGCAGAGACTTTCCATGGAACGCTATGAAATTAAGTTTAAAACATACTTTAGACCATGTTTTCTAATAATTTCATGGAAATATATTTTTTATCAAACGACGAAAGTTATTTTCATGATAAGATGAATAATTCCATAGAGTTAACTCCTATCACACACATCCTAATAAACTTCGAATATCATATGGCATCTGGACGTTACACACCATTTAGTGGTTGATTGATTTGTTTTCAGGTAATATTTTGGCTTAGCTTGGCTCTTTTGATATAATGTTATTGGTGTGATGTATGTAAATTCCGTTCGACTCTTGTGTAGTACAAACTTGTCTCTACTACTTTCTTAGTTTACATCTTAGACTCGTCGGTCCATGAAGATCGTATTGCATGTGATGAACAACATGTAAAGTATGAGACAACATGTGAAGATGTGAAGAGTTGCACCAAGGTTTTGTCCCACTGGGTTTTTCCTCATCAAATTTTTAATGAAGCAATTGATTTCAGCACAATTCATCAAGGAGAGGACGACATTTGAAGAACTACATTCAAAGCACTATATGTGAAGCACTACGTATAAAGTTTTGTTATTGAACCGCACAAGGGGGAGTGTTACAGGCCCTACGTCCCATGGATGTGCGGTCCATCTAGTTACCTAGAGTTTCCCCTTTATACGTATATAAATGAACCTATGTATTACGAGTGTAAATTTGTGCACCCCCTAATATATAGGGTGCACATTCCAGTCCCTGTTATTAGCTAAAATTTCATTGACTGGTTTTATCATCCGGTTTTACTTTTTCTTTTTATATTTCGCTTTCATAATATAACTAGAAAAATTGAAGAAGAAAAAACTTTCCCCAAAGATCTTCTGATGTCCTCTTCTCTTCTGCTACTTCCTTGAAGCATCCTTTCTTCTTCTCAAAAAAATCACGGATATTGATATTCCATCAGAAATTTCTTCTCAAAAAATCACAGATATTAATATTTCATTGGAAATTTTTAGTTATCATCATTCATCATTCATCATGATAAGGAACCGTTAATTCAATTTTTAAACTTTTTTGCCATAATTTGAAGTTTACTAATTGTAACCGAAGATGTAAAGAATCATTCACATAGAGAATAAAATTCAATAAATGAGGAAAATGGAGGGAAAATTTCATTAAGTGGTGCAAGAATCAATTATTCTTCAATGATTAAAAGTCGGAGATGCCCATAAGTCTCTGCCATAATTTATCTTTGTCTACTGCTTCCCTCAAAATCCATGTTACGTAATAGTACTCTTGTGATTATCTCACAGATGTATTCATGGAATCCATGGATGAATTTTATCTCTTTGTTTTAGGATAAACATACCGAAGAGATTTGTTGTTCAGAAGATGCGAGATAGAGAAGTTTAAAAGATTTAACGGAGATCCTGAAAAACTGTATGCACCGTGCATAGTTTCTTTATTTTGAATGTAATAATAAAATTTCTTATATTTTAATACAAAAAAAATAAACATTAAAAAAATTAAACGGAAACTATGTGAGGTGATTTCGACTAATTATACGGGTCGTAATGTGCACCACGGTATACGAGGGGTGCACAAATTTGGACTCATGTATTACAACTACTGATCTCTCTAATAAAATGATTCTCCTTCTTGTCTTTACATCTCCTTCCTTCACCTGTGATTCTTCTTAATCATTAGACATTTTTAAGAGAGTTTTTATCTTTGTGGTCCGTAAAATGGCTGGCTGGTCCATTAATTACATCACTAATTAGTATAATATAAGAACAACCCTTTATGTGTACAAATAAGGAACAAAACTCAAAAATAATGTACCTTTCAAACTACAAATTGGGATTTAACAAATTCTATATATTCAAAAAGCTTTTGACGAAATCTTTAGAACCAGAGCAAACACACGAATAAAAATTAAAAAAATTCAAAACCGTAATTTATTATCAATTTAGCTAAAAGTTATTATATTTTCCAAAATAAACATCTACCACTGCAATTTATTTTCCAAAGTGAATAGCAAGGTGATGGTCTTTTTACTAAAATAAACAACTAAAACCAAATGAATGCAGGATGAAAATTCATTTTGGAGATGACAATTTCGTTTATAGAATTTAACTGTGGGATCTATGATTATTCATTTATGATAATAAACCGCCATAAGACCCAAAACAGGACCCAGTTCACCTGTTTCCAGATAATCATAGAGAACCCTTCGTTCTTCAGTCCACGAACGATCTGGGGAAAATACTGGGAAGAAGAACTTGAAATTGATAAAGAGAGAGACTCTGCGGATCGGTGATAAAACCGAGTCAAACCAGTGCTCAAATCGTCGATTGCCTTTCTAATTTTTTCTGATTTAATCTCCTTTTCTCTTAAAATTCTTTCTTTCTCGATCTTTTCTGCATCTTTTACCTATCTTCTTACTGTATATTAATTTTAATACAGTTCTCCGTACAATTTCTAAAATTTAAATACAGTTCTTCGTTTAATTTCTAAAATTTTAAATCTCTTTGATTCTTCCTGTTTCGATCCTCTTTTCCCTTTAATCCCTTTTAGTTTTTCTCTTTTCTTCCTGTTTCGATCCTCTTTTCTCTTTGTTTGTTTAATCCCTTTTAGTTTTTCTCTAATTCCACTCCCCCTAATTTTTTTAGGGTTTCTGTCATCTGGGTTTCTATTTTCTTTCACTATTTTCTCATTTAATTTTTATCTCCTTACCTTAATCATGAACGAATTAGGTTATCTATTCTTCATCTGCTGTGTTTTTTCTTCCTTGTTTTGCATGGAAGGAATTGTTGGAGCAATTGCTCAGTGGAGGCCATCACAGGTCAGTGACTCGGTATCGAGAATTTCGGAAGAGCTACAGTTCACGAAGACCACACTTCTCCAAGGTGGTGATATTACCACTAGAACAAGAAAGGAATCCCTAGGTCCATGTGATGACAACAACATTTACTTATCCTCCAAGGATTTTTTAAAGACAGTCATCATTCATTCTTCTGGGTGTCTGGAGTTGGTGATGACGTACAAAATAGAAGATTGCATCAAGCTTACATCTAATGTCAGTAACAAACCTTCTCATTCTCTAGGTAATATCGACTCTTTTCAACAGGTGGCAGATTATATCAGTTCTTGCATACATTTAACTGCAGACAAAATCATTAGCATCCATCTTAGATTTCCTCCTTATAAGGAAAAAAATCAGAAATTCTCACAAGTGGAAGCTCATATAGTTGTTGTTTTAATAAATCTTCATGCAAAGAATTAAAAAACAATCTTTTCCTGCAAAAACCCCAGAATCACTTACACTTGGCATTGAAACTCAGTAATGTTCTTTCACTATTGACATGCAAAGAAAATACCTATAAAATTGATACTAGTTCTTTCTTCATTCTTCCTCAAACCTCTATGAGAAAAAGCAAGCAGAAAGTTAATCTCTGTAAGATATCCTGTTTGTGCAAAACTCATAAAAACCAGTACTTTTTTGCTCACTTTCTCTTTGGGAAAATGTCAGATATCCCAACAGAGAACTACTTAGCTCATCTTAATGAAATTCTAGAAGATCAAGCCCAACCTCTATCAAACTCCTTCAGGTACTATGTAGAGTTTCTTAGGAATACTACCAACCTGATTGATAAAGGTCGATTTACTAGAGTTATAGTTAAATTGTTTAAAGAAATCAAGAAAGGTGATGACCCAAGAGGTGTGAAGATTGGTGAAATGTTGTTTGCTCTTAACAATGCTTGGCAACCAACTGGTCGCCTTATTATACAAAAAACAGCTGATCCAAAAAAAATCATTATCAGGTTCACAAATGCTAGTGACTTTGCAGCAGCTATTTACTCTATTCCTAACAGAGTACATGGTAAACTCCTTACCATGCACATGTGGAGCAGTAACTCAAGAATTGAAGATGTTGATTTTATAGCTCAAGATTTCTGGATCAGTTTTGAGCTAAGAGGAGATTTGGTGGAGAGAGAATTTGTAGCTGGTAAAGTAGCAGAAAAGGTTGGCAAAGTTCTTACACTAATTGGCCCTATCAATGAAAAAGGAGAATATCAAGCCCATGTTATAGCTGATTTAACTAAAGCTTTGGTGCAACAAGTCAAAATAATTATTATGGATGGAGAAGATAAAGAAACTATTAAGCTAAAAAAATTCTTCATGGTTATTCCACATGGGACATGTAGGAAATGCTAGTATGTTGATGGAAAGCACACAGATGAAATATGCAGATCAAGAAGAGAAGAGTACAAGAAGATTATGCCAAAAGTTTATGTCTATTTGGAAGAAGGTGAAAATCAAGAAACAAATAATCAGGATGCTGAAGGTAATGAGAGGGTAGAGAATCTGGCAAATGCAGCTGCAAGTCTAAGAATTTATGAAAGTGAAATTGACAAAGTTGATTATCAAACCAGAGGTACAAAAAGAAGAAGAGTTGAAATTGATTCAGCAAATGAGATGGAAATGATGGCGGAAAACTTTAACCAACCAAAGGATGCTGGCAATGGGAAGGAAACCTCTTCAGAAACTGCAAGTAATGTTGTTGTTATAGAAACAAGGGGAGAAGCAGCTAGGAACAGAGATGTTGGAATTATAGGAGACAGAAGAACAAATGCTGGGTCAATTAACAAACTGTCAGAAGAGGAAAAAAGAAGGCTTAAAGGTAAAAAATATAGTGGAAGGTGAAAGCAGTGTTGATCTAAAAGAAATCAAGCAGAAAAAGAAACAAGAAGGTTGGTTCAGAATGTTGAGCCAGTATGCTGGATTGGGAGGAAGAATGAGCATTGTTATTAATAACTCTGGAGAAGGTGGTAAATATGAAGGAAAAAGAAATGAATGGACAATGATAGAGGAAAAAAGGGTGGGTCAAGCTTTAATGAAACTGTCCAAACAAAGTGAGCTGAGTAATCAAGAAATAGAAAATATTGCTTGTGAAAGTGAAGAAGATAAGCTTTGCTGGAGTATAATTGAAGCTGAAGCTGAAAACATAACTAGTATTGACCAAATGATGGCCATCACTGAAGCAGTTGCTTCCAATTCTATCCCTAATGATCAAGCTCCACCTAATGAGGTATGTTTTAACAAAAATTTTAAAGATCTGCATAATAAGCTTGAATTCAATTCAATTTTCCAACATAAATTAATCTACTGGCATATTTTTATCTCAATGTTTGTCTTCCTTCTAATTAAAGCTCATGGAATCAGAAGTAGAACTAGCTATCTTCGACATTTTATGTGCATTGTTTCTTTTATCTAATTATATTTCTCAAAAATGGCATGAATAGATTTTTTCCCTGGTACAATCAAATATTGTTTTTTTATGTGGTATGGATGATAGAGTCTATGGTTATGACTTCAGAGTTTTAACATGGACTCTCCAGGGCATTAGGTCTAAGCTTAAACAAGATCACATAAACCATCTAAATAAAACACATAACCCAGACATGATCTTCTTATCAGAAACAAAAGTTAAGATGCAATGTGTTGAGAAATGCTTTAGTAAAATGAGAATGAAGAACTGGTTTATCATTCCTTCAATAGGTAGATCAGGTGGATTTGCTATTGCTTGGAATCAGGGAGTTTCTGTAAACCTTATTTCTTTTAAAGTTAATGTTTTTAATTTCCATGTTATAAAGGACAATATGAGTTTTAACATTTCTTTTGTTTATGGAGCTTTAGATAAAAATTTAAGAATTGAACAGTGGGATTTTATTTCTAATTTTAGCGATGTAAATAGTCCTTGGTGCATAATAGGTGATATGAACTTTATTCTTCACAAAGATGAAAATGAGGGAGGAAAGCATACTAACTCTAGTAGTCTAGCATATGTGTATGGTTGTATTCAGAGACTAGGACTTGTGGATTTGAAATTTATAGGATTTCCTTTTACTTGGACAAATAAAAGAATGGCAAAGAATAACACTCAAGAGAGAATAGATAGGTCCTTAGTAAATCATAAGTGGCTAGAATTATTCCCTAGATCATACACAAATCATCTAACAAGAGTTATGTCTGATCATGCCCCTATAATGCTAGAAACTTTACCAAAAACAGGAGGAACTAATAGACCTTATAGGTATATGAAATGTTGGCAGGAGCATAAATCTTATAGTACTCTAATAGAAAATTCTCTAGAGGAAAGTAGAAGGAAAAACCATGAAATAAATGACACTATTATGAGACTGGAAACAGACCTTAGAATTTGGAACAAAAAAGAGTTTGAGAACATTTTTAGAAACATTTTTGACATCTTAAATGAAATAGAAGTAGAAAACAGGAAGCCTTACAACTATGAGTCTAAGAAAAAACTAGAATCTTTACATGATGATCTAAATTCTTGGTATATAATAGAAAAAATATATTGGGGGAAACATGTTAAAGAGAAATGGATAAAAGAAAATGACCACAACACCAAATTTTTCCATCAAAACGCTTCAGAAAGACAAAGAATCAATAGCATTTACGCGCTTAAGGATAGTAGTGGTTTGTGGATAGAAGGTCAGGAAAACTTGAATAATTTTGTTACAAACTTTTTTAGAAATATATACAGATCTAATGATAGTAATATTGACCAGATTTTTAGTGAAATTCTAGAAACTAAGATCAAGCAGAATGATGACATTAACCTTTGTAGTATCCCTGAGGAGGATGAAATTAAAGAGGCGCTTTTCAATATGAACTTTTGGGGTGCGCCTGGGCCTGATGGCTCCCCCCCCCCCCCCCCGGTTTTTACCAGACTCATTGGAGTGAACTTAAAACAGGTATAATAGATTGGGTGCAACAGACTTTTAGGGAAAGAAATAAACCACACTTTTATATCTTTAATTCCGAAAAATAAAACACCAAAAAATCCCAGTGACTTTAGGCCCATTAGCTTAAGTAATGCATTATACAAGATAGTAGCAAAAATCATAGCAAACAGGGTTAAACCACATCTGGATAAACTTATTTCTCAGAATCAGTCTGCTTTTATACCCAAAAGACAAATAACTGATAACATTATAGTGGCTCACGAGATACTACATACAATGAAAACTAGTAAAAGGAAGAATGGTTACATGGCATTGAAGCTTGATCTTTCTAAAGCCTTCGATAGGCTAGAATGGAACTTTATTATTAAAATTTTAGGATATTTAGGATTTTCGAATGATTTCTGTAACCTCATCTATACCTGCATCTCTTCTGTATCTTATGTTGTCTTAGTAAATGGTAAGCCAGGGGAGACTTTCTCTCCCACTATGTGAATCAGGCAGGGAGACCCTCTATCTCCAGCCTTATTTATAATTTGCATGGAAGCTTTATCTTCTGTTTTATGTTATGCTGAAAAAACAGGTAAAATTAGCGGTATAAAAGTTACAAAACAAAGCCCTTCGGTCTCTCACTTATTTTTTGCTGATGATTCTTTTATTTTCTCTGCTGCTAGTATTTCTCAGGCGCACAACCTTTTAGATATTCTTAAAAAAATTAGTAACTCATCTGGACAGCTCATAAATCATCAAAAATCTGGAATTTATTTTAGCAAAAAAGTTCAGAACAAGCACTGTAAGATACTAGCTAGAATCCTTAAAGTTAGTAGAATCACCAAAACAGATACATACCTAGGCACTCCCTTATTTTTCAACAGAACTAAATCTTTTAACTACCAAAATATGCTAGATAGAGTTTATAATAGAATCCAAGGTTGGAAAGCAAAATTTCTGTCACAAGCAGGTAGAACTGTTCTTATAAAATCTGTCACTAGTGCCATGCCAATATTCCAGATGATGTGTTTCTCTTTACCTAAGAAAACTCTTGATAGGCTGGATGCTCTGCAGAGGGATTTTTGGTGGAAAAAAACTAGAAACAACAGAGGTTTATATATAAAGGCTTGGGATGCTATGTGTACTAGTAAAGCTAGTGGTGGCCTAGGCATTAGAAATCCTCATAAATTTAACTTAGCCCTTCTGACTAGGCTAGCTTGGAGGTTAATTAATAATCCTGATAAACTTTGGTGCAAAATCCTGAAAAGTAAGTATTTCCCTAAAACTGAACCATTAAGATACAAGAAAAAGAGTAATAAGTCTTGGGTTTGGACTAGCATTTGTAAAGGGTTAGACATTGTAAAAGAAAATCATAGCTGGGACATAGGAAATGGGGAAAACATTAATATTTGTTCAGATAAATGGCTTATAGATGGTGAAATACCAAAACCTAAGATTGATGTCAATGATAATGGTTGTAATAAGGTCTCTAAGCTGATTAACTTTAATGGAGATTGGAATAATGATTTGCTAAATACTCTGTTTGATGATGAACATATCAGGAAAGTTAAAATGATTGAACCTAATACTAAAAACATTGACAAGCCTAAGTGGATTGGTACTCAGGATGGAGAAGTCACATTAAAATCTGCTTACAACTACTTATGTAACAGGAAACACTTGGATGTAAAAGTGGATTGGTTAAATATCTGGAAACTTAAAGTTATACCTAGAGTTCATTTGTTTATGTGGAAATCTCTTAGTGATTGTCTGCCAGTTAGGGGGAGATTAGGTAGACATATCCCTTTAGATACTCAATGTGTTATGTGTAATACGGTTACCAGTGAAACTATTGATCATCTTTTCCTTGAATGCAATTTTTCTGAAACCATATGGAGAGGTCTGTATGATTCCCATATATTTTACAGTAGAAGAAACCTTGTTTTTAAAAATTGGTGTGTTGAGTGGCTTAAAGACAAGTCAAATAGAGATGTTTGTGCTTATATTATTTGGTTTATATGGAAGTATAGATGTAGAGTAGCTTTTGATGGTATCAAACCTGATCCTATTTGTCTGATTAATACTATTAAAAAAGATCTGAACTTTTTTCAAGTTACTAATTTGAGTATTCCTTCAAACCAAGCTTCTGGTAAAAAAAGAGTTTGTGATCTTCCTCACCAAGGTTGTAAATCAGGGAAAAGGATTTCAATTAGTAATTCTAAATACATTATGTTTGATGCTGCCTTTAATAAACAGTCAAAATGTTTTGCTTATGCTTTGGTGTTGTTTGATAATTCTGGGTATATTTGCAACTTTGCAGGAGGTACGGGTATGTGCTCAGATTCAGATGAAGCAGAGGCTAGAGCTTGCAGAGAAGCCACAAGATGGGCCAGAGACTATGGATTAGAAGATATCATCTTCTGTAATGACGATCTCAACATTATAAATGGCATGAGGAGAAGATTTTTTGCTGCAAATTGGAGATGTAAAGCTTTTATTGACAAAGCCCTGGACATCAACAATTCTTTTGCTTATTCTTCTTTCTTTTATGTTAGTAGGGATTGTAATTTCATAGCGGATATAATAGCTAAGAAACTTAATAGGTTTGTAAAGCAGGGCATAGATACTAGGAAGTGGGACAAAGGTGTGAAGTTAGATTTTCTTAAGAATGTCTGTAAGTTGAACGATGTTTCTTTTCTTGCTTAGCTTTTAATGTTTTTCCTTTTATCAAAAAAAAAATAAAAAATAAATAAAAATGATAATCATAGAGAACCTAGTGCAAACACTTGTTAGCAATCCAACAAATTTTTCTCCCCTATTTTCCCCCAATTACTCCAATCGCGAACAAAATTTGCGTGCTTTATGGCCATGATAAATTATTCGCGCTTTATACAAATCGATGTATTAATCGGCCCTACCCATTTGCTGCGAATTAGATAGTCGAGCACATCAAACCACTGCACCACACTCTTGGTTGGTTAGTATGTACTCCGTTTTTTCCATATAAAGAGTGAGCATTTTGGTATTTGCAAAAAAAAAAAAGGAAAACACAAGAGAACTATTTTTAGCAATTTATTATTATACTTGTGTGCTAAGATTTCGAATTAACATATCTCACAAACTAAAGGGAAATTACTTTTGAATATCAACGGCTATAAATTATTTTATAGACATATGCAACAAGTATAAATATGATTACTAATTTCGAAAGTTCTAATATGAAATCTTTTTCAAATTAGCATATAAAACGAAAGAATCACTTATTTTGGGAAACAATAAATAGGGAAATGGGTATATTAATTACATGTCCCTAGTTTTAACACCCTACAAATATATCCTTATACAACAATAAATATATCTCTACTTTTTAATAACCTTATCCATTTAAAATTAGATTACCTTAATACCCTCACACATATAATATTTTTCTTTATTTCAAAATGGAACAAATTTCTTCCTCTACCACTTCAACACCACCACTAGCACCACCACCAACAACATTCAACTACCATTCCACCACCACCGTTCAACGACCACCACCTACCAACCGCCACCACCACTAATATTCCACCACCACTCCGTCACCACTACCATTACACCACCACCAGTCCGCCACCACCACTAGTCGTTGCCGCCACTACCACTAGTCCGCCACCGCCGCCACCACCACTAGTCTACCGCCATCATCATCACCGCCGCCGCCACCACTGGTTTAGATATTTTTGTATCAACAACAGTAGTTGATCCAAATAAAAATAGAATCAATAGTAGAAGTTGATCCAAAAAAAAAAATCAACAGTAGAAGTTTATCCAATTTAGGGGATCAACAACAGTAGTTGATCCCCTAAATTGGATCAACAATGAAAGTTGATCCATGTAAATGGAGTGAACTTGGCGCGAGTCGAACACGCATCATCTGATATGGAGTCAGTCATGCTACCATTGCACCACAAGTTCAACATTTGAAGAAGTTTACATGATTTAAACTACAAACATGATTTAAACTACAAGCATGATTATACTAATCCAATGAAATGTTGCCAACAATAGGAGTTGATCGAATCAACAACAGTAATTGATCCCATAAAAAAATTGGGTCAACAACATGAGTTTATCCCATAAATGGGATCAACAACTCTAGTTGATGCCATAAAAAATTGGGTCAACAACAGGAGTTGATACTCGTGAAACTGAACGTAAAGAGTAAGGTTACAAAAGTAATAGTTACCTCAGATTTTTCTCTGAAACCAAGCACTGATCTTCTTGTATTTATCATTCCAGCCTCGCCACCACCAACAATCACACGGAATATCCACCACCACCAACAATCACACAAAAAATCCACCACCACCACCACAAATACCAGTACCACCACTATCTCCATCAATAATTTCAATATTTTAACCTCACCAAATAACCTCAATCATTAACAGTAAACACTTCAAACACAAATCTTACATAAACTATCGAAGATTGGAAACTGATTTTTCGAAATTGATTGAATCAAAATCCAAATTATAAATCATAAGATATATAAACTCGTTTAAACCCAATCGATTGCTTACCTATTTAATCTTCATTGAGATTGTTCAAGACCGGAATCACTAATCAACACGATCTTCAACAAAAGTAATCGAAAACCATCAGAAGACGAACCCTAAAACTATCAGAAGATAACCCTGAAAATTGAAACTCTCGATCTCCCCGAATCTAATATGATACCGAAACTGGAAACAAAAGGAAGAAGGAGATGAACAAGGATTTGTTTCTGAAGTGGTGGCTGTGCTGGAATAGTGGTGGCGACGATGAAGATGGTGGTGGTGGTGGTTGTTCGGGGGAGGAGGAGGAGAGCGATAAGATTAAAAAGAAGAAGATTAATTTTTGTTTGATCGAGAACAATTTTAGATCTGTTACACAAGGAGGGTAAAATAGGTGTTAATGATTAATTAGATTCCCTTTATAAAAGGGAAGGGCATATTTATTGATGGATGAGGATATTTGTGAAGTCCATGGGAAGAAGGGATATTTGTATATTTATCACTAGGGAAAATGGTCAGTTTTTGTAGAACGAAGGGCTAATTCATTTTAATTATAAGATTATAATAGAAAAAATGTGCAACATTATTCCAATAATACGTATTGAATTAAGATACATAAAGCACAATAAAAACGAGTTGCGTATTTTCACATTTTTTTCCAAACCATGCATAATTGACCGGATAGTTGACCGTATTTACATTTTACCTAGCCGATTTAATAAGCGAATTTTTACGTTTTCACCGCTCGCACAATTGCTAAGCTACCGGTTGAAAATTTAGCTCCCGTACAGTAGAACTTAGATAAATTAATTACTTCGGTAAAATAATAAAATTCTCTGGTCCCGACTAGACTTAGATAAGCTAAATTTTAACTCGATAAATTAATAATTTTGTTAAAATAATAATTTTCTTTTCCCAATGCCGTTAATTTATCGAAGTTTTACTGTATTTCGGATTCAAAGAAGCGTCCTGCTCTGCCACCATGTAGTGGACTACCCTCGAAACATTAGCCATCCACTATTATTTATACACCTCCGTACATATCTGGTCTCAATGTTAGATCACAATTTAAATATTCTAGTGGCCAAGTTCAACCTCTTTCCAGTTTCCAACCCAATACAAGAATCAGCTTTTCGAAGATGACGCAGGCGATGACATATCACTCACTAAAAGTTCCAGAACCTGAAAATTCACTATAAAAGGTGGTTCACTCCCACACTACAGAATCACAATTTTCTTCTTTACTTGCTTAATCTAATTTGTCTTCCCACATTTTCGAGCTTATTATCAGTTTTTCAAAAAGATAATTTGTATTAAGAATGGCAGATGAAGTAGCCCTCTTGAGTTTCTGGCCAAGTATGTTTGGAAACAGAGTTAAGATAGCTTTAGCTCTGAAAGGTATCGAATACGAATTCAAAGAAGAAAACCTGAGAGACAAAAATCCTTTGCTTTTGGAGATGAATCCAATAAATAAGAAAATCCCTGTTTTGGTACATAACGGGAAACCCATTTGTGAATCACTTTTGATTATCGAATACATTGATGAAGTCTGGAATCAGAAATCTCCATTGTTACCTACTGATCCTTATCAGAAATCTCAAGCTAAATTTTGGGCTGACTACATTGACAAGAAGGTAACATTCTTTTTTACATCTATTTCATTTCATGCGCTGTTTTCGTGTGTGTTTTTTTCTAATTAAATTCTCATTTGACAGCTTCCTGCAACTGGGAAAGAGATATGGAGTACCAATGGAGAAGAACAAGAGAATGCTAAGAAGAATTTCATTGAGATTTTGAAGGTTTTGGAAGGAGAGCTCGGAGAGAAACCATACTTTGGTGGTGATCAGTTTGGGTTCGTGGATTTGGCTCTCATTCCTTTCTATAGCTGGTTTTACGGATACGAGACTTTTGGAAATTTCAGCATAGAAGAAGAATGTCCAAAGATTGTGGCCTGGGCAAACAAGTGCATGGAGATAGGGAGCATTGCACAGTCACTTCCTGATCCAAAAAAGGTTTATGAATTTGTATCAGTAATCAAAGGGTGGCTCGGAATCAAATAGGTCTCGATTCGAACACTACTTGCAAGTTTGATGTCTCCAGATCTGCCTGGCTTAAGGAGATGCATAGTAGTAGTATGTTCTTGGAGACAAATAAAATAATGTTGCTATCTCTTTTATTTTTAAGGTGTGCGTTTTCAAATGTTGTGGACTTTGGTCGAGAGGGAAAAGTCTTGAGTTGTCTGTTTCGGTTTGTTGAGTTTATTCTGGCAAATAAAATTTCACCTCACATAATACTATTTGTTGACTTTGATCGATGGTTGAAGCAGTGACAAAACCATCATTATTTGGCCGAAGACCTTAAGAAATTTACAACCAAAAGCAAGTCTAAAAGATTTGAAGAAGAAAAAAAAGAGTCGAAAAGATGCAGTATCCTACTGGGCTTTTGCTTGAGACAGATTTTCATCACAAGATTACACCAACTTTGGCAACTTCTCATTTTCGGGCAACCGGCAACCTACCTGCTGCTCTCTCTGAAATTTAGTTTATGTGGCTAAAAGATTTTCGGAAATCAGCAAAATTTACCCACAACAAAGGGTTCATCGTTTGTTGTTGTTACTTGCAATTGCAAATGAAAGGATTAAGAGCTTATGCACTGGAATGTGTGTGGAGAAAAAATTCTTAATCCACAAAGGATACACAACAAAATTTATAAAAAATCATCTGCAACCCATTGATTTAAGGATGATGTGGCCAACAAAAAAAAAGTTAGACATCCTCTAAGTAAGAGCTTCTCCAATGGTTGTTGTATGTATTTCCTATGTAGCAACACAAACAAGATATCTTTATTCCAAATTTTTCTTAAGTTTAGGTGAAAAAAGTTATTAATCTCCGATGGTGTTGTTTGTGATCATTTTCTTATTAAATGTAAATTTTATGTTTAGTAATTTTAAGATTTTATTAGATCTAAAAATGATTATTTATTGTATTAGAATTAATTTTAGTAAATAAAATATATTTTTAATTAAAAAAAGCTAACTAGGATAGTAGACAATGTAAAGGGGAATGTGAGAAACTGACATTCCCCTTGACATTTTCTACCTAAAGTCATGCATACATTGATTTATGACATCCGGGTTGGAGAATGATTTTAGAGAAAATGGATGTGCATCCTAGGTGGATTTTGACATTTATCTCCACATACATGCCATTGGAGAAGCTCTAAACCTCTAGTTTTAGACATTCACTTAGAGGATGTCTTCACACTTTTATTACTAAAATTAATGAAAAATAAAAATGAAAATATTTTTAACCAATTATATACCTACAAATAAGTAAAACAAAGATACTGAACTTCATGGGTTGGAGATAAAATTATTTTTTCCCTAATATTTAGGATTTTATACCTAGAAGATGTCTTAAAAATGATGCCACATATGAAACACATACATTTACCGTTGGAGAAGCTCTAAACAACTAGATAGTAAAAAAGAAAAACGATTAGCAAGTTCATGAGATTCAAACAAAGCATGCTCGTGGGACCAATTACTAAGGCTAAGTCCTATGGTGTGCTTATCTAGCGGTCTACGTCATCTAGGACAACCTCCTAAGTCCTATGACAGTGTTAATCTAGCATGCTAATCGCAGAATCAAACAGCGCCAGCGCTGTTTGGTTCAGCGCAACCAATCAGCCGTCAGATCAAAAAATAAATGTAGATGCGTTGAACCATTCAGCTAAAAGGTGATTTTTGTTGCGCTGAGCCATTCAACGCAACTATCTCGCTACTACTTCAAGTGCGAGCAAATGCTAGGAGAGAGAACTAGTGTTAACAAATATACAACACTTTTATTTTTGAACTGCAACACTTTTTGACTAATCTAGCAGTTCAATCTAGTATAAACAAAGCATGCTCGTAGAAACCGAAGATCATCGACTCCTAGGTCCGACCTTAACCTGACTACCCAAAGTTCATCCGTTGGATTCTCAGTTTCCCGTAGATCCACCGGCGATATTTTGTTTGACACGTTAGACTATCATATAGATGCATACGTCCGAAAAGGGGGTAAGAGAAGTTTTGTTAGGCTGAGTGTGGTGGAGAAGGAAAGTATGGGTTGCACAGTGGCGCCACGTCACGCTGAAGAGAGGCCTGAATGTAGTGGTGAGGGAGGTAATTAGAATATGGGCGAGGATTGAGTATTCGCCCAAGAGTGTTTTATTTATTTAAAACACTAAAGGTGGGCCCAAAATCTTTAATTTATATATTTTATTAGGTTTTTTATTATAATAAAAGACAAAGCGAGGCTTGTCTCCTCGCTTTTCACTTATTTTGGGCGAGGATTGAATCCTCGCCTATTTCGAAATCCCCGCTACCCTTCCCTGCTTTCAAGCAGAGAGAAAGGGAACGTTTTTGTTTAAAGGCTTTAGCAACTAAGACATGTCGCTTTCATCCCCATCTTTTAATCCACTACACTCATCCTTAGATGATGGTGAGGAGGTGGAGATGGGAGTAGAGAAAGGAAATTGGACCTTCGTGAAGTTTGTTTGTGGCGTTAAGGGATGTGATAACGATCAGATCAGAAGTCACGGGCGGGGCATTTTTAGAAAATCAGAGATGGGTCATAGAAAAGGTTACTGTTGTGGGGTTGAATAAGAAAGAGTATATATTCAAAAGACGCACATTTGATGAGAAAAACTTACACAGTGATTCGAAGATGAAAATGAGGTTCAATTGGGAGGGAGAGTATGGTATTGCAAAGGTTACTGGTCTATCACAAATGTGTACACAAAATATATATTATCCACGTGTCCCATAAATATACGTGTGTACGTCATACGATGCTGGGGAATCAATTATAGATGCCACATGTTAAACATTCAACAATCACCGGTACATCGAACCCTCATCTGACATGTCATCATCGAATTAGCCATCCGAGGGCCGAAGAATTAAGGAGTACGTGATAGGAGGTTACACGAGAAGTATATATAGTAGCAGCTCAGAAAATCACTTTATCAGATCACGAGGCAGATTCGAATTGAACGGGTAAGATTGTTCCTTATCTTCTTGGTTCGTATCACGATCTGGAAGATTTCATTCGTGATGATCCGATGAGGTCCAACGGTAATACGCTGCAACGATGATCAACCTCTGCTTCTTCCATAGGAATGGCGACACGTATCCTATGTTCGTAGCATTTAGTGGGCCCACACGATGAACCTATAAATACCCTGCTCAACCAAAGAAGAGGAGGGCGACCAATTTGAGAGAGAATTATTAGTAGAGAGAGAATTATTAGAAGAGAGGGAGAAAGTGTAAACATTAGGTATGAGTTGCACCCTTTTACTTTACCTTCGTTCTTTACTCGGAGTCATTTGACTAAGCTTTGTAATTCCGATCAATCCATAGTGAAAACCTCAATACCCCGTAGATGTAGGTCTTAGTGCTGAACCATGTAAATCGCTATCTCGTTTAAATTCTGCACTTACCATCTTACATATCTTGTCTTGCACACTTATTTATGATCGTTATCATGCATTCAAGTTTAGTATATATAGAACGATGACGAGCTCTTATGCTCAGAGTTTTCCTCTTTGTTTTATTATGTGTTCATCCTTATATTTCAAATATCGCACTTATTGTCATTGCGGACATTGACTGTGAACACGAAGCCATCATCGTTACTTCTGATAGGAAAGAATTTTGAATTAAAATTTACAGTCAGCTATCAGTAATGAGGACAATAAGGTAGCAGAAGAATAATAACGGTGCCTAAGTCTAACTAATCTTTATCCTTGACCGTGGAGGTTGATTTGTTTGGATATGTTTTTGGTGACAATAGTAATATTCACTGGTGGAGCTAGCTAATAAACATGGTTATGATGTTCGCATATCTGGCATATCAATTTTCCACACCTAAAACAGTTCGATCTTCAGAAAATTGCACGGAACAAAATCTTGCAAATGCACAAATTAATGGTACCAGCAGACAATTAAAATAAATACACCATGAACTTTTAAGCATGAGTTTCATTTATTTTCTGGCTAAAACTACATGATTGAGTGCCTTGCATCCGATTAGGAAAGTTTTCAACTTTTCTCGAATGCATCCCGTCTAGTTTTTTGTTCTAGGAGACTGATATAACCTACTGTTCGGATCATGGTCTTGGATTTACTCACCACGAAAGTAAATGAAAATAGACTTTCAGGCTTTATCAGTGTCTTTAAGAAAATAATCATGCAGGGAAATTACAAAGAGTCTGGAATAATCTTATGATAAACTGTTGGGTTAGGTGAAACAAACAGGCATCACTGCACAAGTTGAATAAAGTGTTTTTGGCAAAAATGGAACCAGGATAAAACATGATTATTTATTCTAGAAACAAATTTATACCAAATTTATTACAGTTTACTAACATACTGTAAGAAAAATAAAAAGATTGTTTCTAATAGCATACATAGTTAAGGTCTGGTCTGTAGTGTATGGGATCAGGTCATGTTGTGAGTGTGCCAGTAGCACGTGAGAGTGTCGGTCATATTGCGTGTGAGTTGAGTATATAAACTCGAGAGTCTCCGTAACAACATTATCTTTCTTTATATCAATTTATTGATCAAATTGTATTCAGTAGAAATGTAGATTCTTATGGATTTATCAGTTTCTACATGTTCATTGCAGAAGTTCACACATAACACAACACAATAAATAAGAATGAGAAAGCTAAGCACTTCCAGCAATGAACTTGTGTTTGATACACAAAAATGATGTCGCAAAGTTGCACCCAGAGACATACACTTATAAGAGCACAACATTATTTTTACCTCCCCTCACCAATAATCTCTTGCAGCATGGGTTGACTTGTTGCTGGTGACCGGTCTCTGCCAGCTATCATGCTTGTATCAGTTGAAGTGTCGAGTTGGGTATTTGTAGTTTTTGATGCAAATGATAGTGAATTATCATCGTTAATAAAAGAGCTCATATCACTGAACTGCCAGTCTGTAATATAACTAGGTTTTGATGTAACGGTGCTTACTTCAATGTCACCTGACAGCATACCCACCACACGAGACATTGCTGGCCGTAACCCTGGTGATGCCTGAGTGCACAAAAAGGCTACTCCAATCATACGCATAGCTTCTCCTTTGTCAAAATCAGCTAACGATGGGTCCACCAGTTCCAATGCACGGTTCTTTTCATGTAGACTCCAAGCCTAAAGAGTTTTTAACATCACACATAACAATGAATTAGCTCTTGAACTAAATTTGCTTCCAAAAATAAATATTGGATCTAGATCCATCATCCATGTGCTTCACTCGTGCAAACATAACACTTATTTTCACCACCTTATAGGAGGGTTCACAATTTCACATCAAGATTATTCAGGGAGTTTTTTTAAAAAAGATATTTGTCTAGCAATAATGATTTTCTTCACCATGAATATAGATCCTCCTCAGTTCGGCAATTTCTTTAACCAAAAGCATGTTCCTAATGATTTCATAGATACCCTTGCAAATATGAAATATATAATTTTTAACTTGTGATCTTACCCATTCCAGAAGATATATTTTATCTTGGTCCAAGTCTGTGTCACAATTTGGTCGACCACTAAGAATCTCCAGCGCAACAACTCCAAATCCAAATACATCAGCTTTCTCTGTAAGATGTCCACGCATGGCATATTCTGGGGCAAGATATCCTCTTCAAGAGACAGAAAGATGGTTACTTCAGTACTGTTCAAATAAATATCACAGAATGGTATAGTGAAATTATATGTGAGAAAGCTTACATTGTTCCTGCCACTCGGGTACTAATATGGGTTTTTTTATCATCATATAACTTTGCCAAACCAAAATCTGAAATTTTGGGGTTTAGATCAGTGTCGAGAAGAATATTACTGGCTTTGACATCTCTATGTACAATTCTTGGTCTCGACTCTTCATGAAGATAAGCTAGGGCTCTTGCTGCTCCCAAGCAAATTTCATAGCGGGTTGGCCAACTGAGGTGTAAGCCACTCTTTCCTGCAAGGTGATGGTTATTAGCAAGCATGATCAAGACCACAGTGTCCACATATATGAATGTAAGAATAACTTTATGCCATACCAAAGAGTGCTTGATCTAGGCTTCTGTGTTCGAGATACTCATAAACCAGGAGACGATTTGCCCCCTCAATGCAGCACCCATACAATTTCACAAGGTGGCGGTGCTGTACAGAAGATATGGTAGCAATCTCCGCCACAAACTGGCTTTTTCCTTGATGAGAAGCTACAGAAAGTTGCTTAACAGCAACTGCTCTGCCATCAGAAAGTGTGCCCTGCAGGTACCACAATCTAATAAATAACTGGACATTGTTGATAAGATTTTCATCAAAAATAGGAATTGTTGCTCAGGAAGATACTACCCTATTCTTTGTTGTTTTCAACAGTCTTGTAAGTATCCAGTACATCATTTACTGCTCCGCTCAATTTGACAATACAAAACAGTGCAAGGACTTCATTTTATCAAGAAACTCAAATTCACTTGATGTCCTTCAATACATCTCAATGGGTCTTTGTGATTCCTATTTTCATATATTAGTATTAGATCATTTATTCTGAACCTCTCTTTATGAATTTGAACCGTCCATTTATTGTGAACCATTTTCTGGAAACTTCAGCTAACACTCGGTATGGTAACCTAGCCAAGTCTGGGACTTCTTGAAATGATGGAGATGAAAAAAAGTACAATGTGTATGTGCTCTTTGAGGGACTCATTCCATCAAAATTTTGGCCTTTCCTTTTAATTAGTTAAGCTAAGAGAAAAGCTGAACCTTAATCAGTTGATTACCTTGTAAACAGATCCAAATCCTCCCTCTCCTAGCTTGTTTGCAGAATTGAAGTCTTCTGTAGCATTTTTCAGTTCTGCATAAGTAAACGTATTTGGCCTGTTCTCTATCCCTAGAAGCTCTGCAAAGCAATTTAACATTTGTAATTACTGGCTCTCAACTTATAAAAAGTGGGATTCCATGTACTTATTTCTACCCTCTTAGCTTGCATCTTCTTAGTAATTATTATTAAGCATTTGTTACAGAACTGAATTTAAGATGACGCAAGAAAATGATTATGCTGAACAAAGGTTTAGTAGCATACATACATACATAATTGAACTCCGAACCTTACTCCAGATAAGTATTATTTACCTTCTTCTTCATCGATATCTGACCTTTTCCTTCTACAATAAAACACCACAAATATGGCAATAAAGCTCAACACCGCAACAGAAACTACAATGCCGACAATTAAACCAGTCTTGCTCTTTTTGGGAGCAGCTGGAGGAAGGTTACTGACAGTTGGTTGAAAATCTGACCAGGAAATCAAGAATTAGTAGTTGGCAGAAAAGTTTTCGAAACACAAGAACTGATATAATTCAATAATGTTAGTTTACCTGGTGTAACACTAATTGCAGAAATGGATGGTCCGTAAGAACCTTGCTTAGGTATGCAGCAAGTCCCTTTCCCGGCCCAAAAAAGATGAATCTCAAGGTAGTTCTGAGATACCTGAACCTTGTAATTCTTCTCAACAGCTCTATTAGAGGCCCCACCTGCCTCCTTTCTTATATCAAAATCCTTCACATGCCTATTCCCCTGAAACAATAACAAATAGACAACAACAATGGGGATTATTGCTACACTGAGTACAGAAAATAATAGGAAGCTTAAGGGTATACGTATAAAAGACCTATTCACAGTTTGTAAAAGACAAATTAAAACCAATAACAAATTAAACCCAATAACTTATCGTTTATAAAAGACACTTCAGAATTGGTGCAGCCATTAATATCACCAGTTTGAGATACTCATACGTATAAGTGGAATACTAACCAAACTGCCACCAGCAGTATCTATTATCATTGATTAGTCATATTCACAGTTATTGTTGGGCATGGACTTCTCCTAGTGTGCATGATTTATATAATAATTCGACAAATCATGCTCTATGAATTTTCTAGTACACACGCTTTGTAAGTTTCGATAACTCTTGCTTTATTTGAGCTTGAAGGAAACACTATGATCAAGTGCAAACAAACTTCAATCAGACGTAGTAACTAGTAAGATGTTACTAAAATAAATTTGACTACATAACAACAATTCTACCTGAAGATAAATATCGAAAACACGTCTTCCAAGACTCTCCCATGTGAGTGTGCTGGGATCTTTATAATCTGTCTCCGCAAATCGCAGGTTGACATTGTACGGTCCGTTCTCAAGACCAAGGCCATAGTATCTTAGTGATCCTCCTGATATCCTGGATGTCTGAAACAGCTCCGAGTCTAAAGTACCCGTAATCTGAGAAAGAGTATTTAGGGTATACTGAGCTCCTTCTCTTTCACCAAACAGACCGACATTGCTAACGGCCCATCTCCTAGTATTAGTAAGATTAAATGATGCTGCACCAAGAGTTGAGTTGTCTGCCTCAAAATCTACACCATCTGAAGATCTCATATTTGAGCCACCACACTTAATCGCGAAAGAGGAGTCTGCCGACAATAAAAGTAAAACAATGATTATAACTGGAACTCTAATGTTTAACATAGCAGTCTTCAGAGTTGTTGGACACAATTTATAAAGGTTCACGCCGAGTATGAATAGGTGGCAAGATCCTACAACTACGAAGTCCTGCTTATAATAGTGCAACCTGCTGGATATTTTTGTCTCATAGCCTGGAGATATGAAAGCTATTTCTTTCATACTGATAAATAACACTTGCTAAACTTTGGCAAATAGAAATCTGAAGGTCTAATCTCATCTGTAGGTCTATGTCCTTAAAATACAAGTCATATATGTACTGTAAGATGACGATAATGATACTCGTTGTTTCTCTCTTGGATACTTTATGATGTTCATGCAGAATCCTGCTAATAAGAAACTCTCAGATAGATTTGTAATGCCATTTTGTTTTAACAGTTGTGTATTAATGATATCAAATTGCTTGGCTGGTGAGCTCCCCTCCGAGTTCTCATGAGCACCGCATGTGTGTAACAATCTACCCATTCAACCTAAAGCTTATAATTATACTTCCATGTTGCACTTGAGAGAGGAATGCGGAATGGCATTATTAAAAAACCATGGCTCATATAGTTTCAATCTGAATCTTGTTTATGGTACTTTTCTCACAGAGAATATAAGGTCCCAGTTCAATCATCACATCCAAATTAGAACTCAAGTTTAAAAACAATCTCACTTGGTCGAGTAAAACAGAATAAGAATCACAATCAATTGAAGAGTGGACAAAAGCATGTCATCTAACTAACATCTAAGGTAGAATAACTTGGCAACAAAACCGAAGGTGACTTACAGCGAGGAGGATCTCTATTGCAAGAAAAATTTCGTTGAAGGCAATCCAATCCTGAAGCTGGAACACTGAACAAACAAGAGATACCGCATAACTTTAAAAAAAAAAAAAAAAAAATAAGAATAAACAAAAATAAATAATAATTACTCGAAATCTGCTGCAACTTCATTTGCGTAGCTCACCTATTTCTCAAGATATCATCTGGAAAATTATTTGCGACCAAATTCCTGCATCACATATCATGCGTTGAGATCAATTTTTTTCCTCTGTTGCTACGTGTTGCAGGTTTGTACTAAACATATCAATTATTGGCCTATTCAATAACATATATGTAGAACACCAGACGCTTCATCCGGTGAACAGGTGCCCAGACTCACAGATACACGTGCTACATCAGAATAATATTTTTGTGAAACTAGCTTGTATGTAGGGAGTCTAAGTCACACCTAAAAGAGAAGCACAAAATTCTATGAAGTTTCAATTTAAATACCAGCTCCTCCGAGCTAGCATTCATTAAATTAACAATGTGCCCCTATACAACAAAATAAACCAATGATCCAAACCCCCTTCTCCCTCTACCAACGAAAATTATAATGACAGAATCTGCAACCAATGTTTCCAAAAAGGCCACAGGATAGCTGTTAAAGTTCATTGGCCTAACTCTCCAAAAAAGACTGCATGATAGCTGATGAAGTCCATGGGCCTAACTCACCTTGAAAACCGTTGCCAACAGCATATACACTTCACAAACCCAGAGAATCTAGACGACGTGAGACTATACTCAACAATAGCAAAATATTGTAGAAAAGCACCATTACCATTATCCCCCCTTATAGACCCGACAAACATTTCTGATCACCCTAGACCCAATAGGATCACAAACAATAGCAAAAATGATAATAGAAGTAAGCAATTGCTCAATCGGAACGTAAATTTTACTCGATTAAGGGGACTTTTACAACGTTATCTTCAAGGTGTCCTATTTATTCTCTCTGAATTCTTCTTCTAGTATTCTCTATAATCTTGTTCTTCGTTCTGAATTTCCCTCTAGAGAAATCTCTCTTCCATCTGTATGTACCAACTAGCACTTAACCCTTCTAAATTGATACTAATGCAAGTAACACTCTTGTTTTCCTACTAGAATTAGAATCCTAAACGGACTTTAGAAATATAATCCTACATGTAAGACGAACTATAAAATAAATACCCAAGAAAATCCTAGGTATCGGGTCTTTCGATTGAACTCATACCTGAAAACGGATCAATTGCTATTTATGGTTATGGATCCCAGAAAATACATGTCGACCTTAAAATTAAATATCCACCAAAAAGTAAGAACTAACTTTAAACAAAAAAATGCAGTCTCATTTGTTCCCATTGAAACTAAGACGGGCTTTCGTTTTTGCCGATATGGCTATATAATTGTGATGATGTGGACAACACCTGGTCCCATATAAATAAATAAAAAATCAACAAGAGATGTGCGCTCACAAAGGAAAGGACCATTATACGAAACAAAATTGTAGAGAACTACAGAAAGAATAAAACTAAACTAGTTCTCTGTTTCTGCATACATACACTGATGTGTTTTGCTGGGTTACCCAAGAAGGAAAACTTCCTGATAGTTCATTGTACGACAAATCTCTGCATGATACGAAACATAAGCGTAGTCATTATCAATGTTATTAAGAAATATAACAAACAAGCGGAAACAGATTGTGGTGATTATACAGGTATGAGATACAAAAACACCATAAATAATAAATTGGATAACGAGAAAGAAGGTACGGTGG
This sequence comes from Papaver atlanticum, assembly GCA_023531105.1. NCBI lineage: Eukaryota > Viridiplantae > Streptophyta > Magnoliopsida > Ranunculales > Papaveraceae > Papaver > Papaver atlanticum. The sequence goes on from JAJJMB010006268.1 coordinate 1,108,233, forward strand.
GATAAAAACAATACAATATTTGATTCTGGCACAATTTGATTAGTCAGTATCTTATGTAGTTAAAAAATCCACATAGCAAAAACCACAACCAATATATCCCCCTGACAACTCCCAACCCTTATATCGGCACAGCACGGCACGTCAGGGAAGTAGAATCTTCCCTCACATAGAAGATGTAATAATTGCAGTTAATGGAGTGGCTGAAGTACAGTTTTAACATAGGATAGAGTGTGAGGACATACACAGTGCGGAGACTTGAACTCTTTTGGGGCGGAAGTATACCAGACAGGCTATTGTTTCCCAGAAACCTGCAAATTGATGCAAGTGATGATCAAAAGACACCATCATCATCCAATTTCTAATTAGGGGTGTATATAACTAGACTGAATTGTTCAAAAATAAAGAAAAGAAAAATCAACTGAATAAAAGATTAACATAGGCTCTTACAAGTTAGAAAGAGAACTCAAATTGAAGAGAGCCGCTGGAATGCGTCCAGTTAAATTGTTAAAGCTCAGATCACTGGAGGTAAGCAGCCAAAGATAAGAATATAAAAGAAATTTGTTTATATAGGCACAATCACAGTAACATAAAGTACCATGGAGATTTAAACAGGAAATTGGTAACTTACAGCCTCTGTAACTCTCCATACTCTCCCATGTTGGACGGAATACCACCAGAAATCAGATTGTTTCTCAAAACTCTAGCAACAGAAGGAACGTACAGATAAGTTAGGTAAATTTCCAGAAGTGAGGTATTTGGTAGAATTGTTTGCCTCAGAGAATATCTTACAAGACGGTTAATTTCTTCATGTCCTTGATAAAATCCAATGATGAGCTTATGTTAGACAAGTCACTAATTCTCCTGCAATAATATAAGATATGTCAGAATATCCAGATACGACGCGGATCAAATATCCGATTGTTAAAGGACACTTACAGGTCAGTTAACAAAGTCAAATTAGATAAGCTGGATGGAATAGGCCCTTCGAAAGAGTTCCCTTCAAATCTCCTGTATACAAAAAGATAGGCTTATCAAGGAAATCTGAAGTGAAGAAAATAAAATTCTCCAGGACAAATATATGCAAAAATACATCACGGATTAGGAGATGCACGTTACAGAATACAAAAATAAAATAAAAATAAAATCTTAACGAAATCCTGTGGATAGTATTGGGATAACGCTATAAAACAGGTATACCATCTTACTATGTTCATTGTATCCCAAAGAACGCAACATCGCAACCTGAGAGAAACTAAAAGAGGGGAAAGTTTTCTAGAGGACACACATATGTCAGAAGTATATCTCTATAAGATGTGCATTAACTCCATAATTGGGGTATTAAGCTTACGAAAACCCAAAAAGATTATCATCTAAGTGTAGACTTATTGATAGTATTGGGATTATCTTTTAATTCAAGTGCTGTACTACTATGACAATTTCAAAAGTTCATTTTATCCAAAAGCACACAGCAAGAGATGATTATTGGTTGGTGCCTAGGTACTAATTATAAAAGATCATAGGTTTTTGTTTGTGTTTGGATGGTGATAACTTGCATTTATAATATCCATATACTACAAGCCAGGAATATCACCCAGGTGCCATTTTTTAATAATATAAGCGAATGAATCTGACGAGAATATCACAGAAATTTTCTTACAAGGAAGTTAATTTGGACCAATTCCCAATGAAGTCAGGTAACTTGCCTGTGAAAGCATTGTCTGAAGCCCACCTGAAACCCCAGAAACGTTTTTGCTTGTAAGATGACACGAATTTTATGCACTGGAGCAAAAATATATAATCAACTAGAAGAGAATTTTCAGATCATGATTCATACATGGTTTTCATGTTTACTAGGCTAGCAAATGTCTGAGGTATCTCTCCACCCACTCCAGAACTGTCGATGTAACTGCCAAGTTCGATGATACAACAAAATCAATACAGCGACTTTTGTTATTTCTCAAAAACAGGAGGCTGCAGTTTAAAAATGCACATATAACCGCTTCAAACATGTCATCTTGGGGAAAGAAAAAGAACCTATACCCTGCCACTTGTCATTGGTTCGACCACAACTGTTTTTGAAAGCAGCTACACAGGATCATTTCATTTTATGGAAGTGTGTGTGAGAGTCACGCTTGACTTTATCCAAGATTACTAGCCCAAGCTTTCTAATCACTATTTACTTTACTAGAGCGTCCACAATCGGTATCCTAATATGGTACATTTACCTTATTGATCTAGGCAATCGTTAGTGTAGATTGGTACCAATGCCATATATGGTAAATGCATATGGTACATATACCATATAGGTATAGCAATTCCCAAGTTATATGCTCCTATAATACTATGCTATGTTTTACCAAAGCAATATAACATACATGATTGTGGATACTTTTAGGCCTTCTGTCTAACGATGACATACAACTTAAAACTTACATCTGATCAAGATTGGTTAAAGACCCAAGCTGAGGAGGGAGTGACCCAGATAAGTTATTTGAACCAAAAGCCCTGTAAAAGAAGAAGTGGTTAACAAGTAAGCATTATCAATTTCATTATAATACCTTCAACCCCAAAATCTACACCTTTTACAGCATGAAGTTAAAAGAAAATTATGTTGATCAAACTAGTTCCATAATAGCAATCTAAACAGCAGAAAATTGGTTGTCAGTAAAAAGTGTCTTACAATAATGTTAATTTCTGCAGCTTTCCAAGCTCCTTGGGAACAGTTCCTGATAGGGAATTGATACCCAGTGACCTGATAGAGAATTGAAGCAGGAAAATTTGTTAGCAGCCTGACAAATATAAACGGCTATTAGTAGAAAAACATGAAGCTCCTGTTTCTTTACTTCATGCTGTTTCCGAAAGTAACCACAAAATGAACTTACAAAATTTCTAGCGAAGATAAATTTCCAAGAAATGCAGGTATGGGGCCTGTTAAGAAATTTTGATCCAACTTCCTGAAAGAAAGGATATAACACTTGGAATTAGAAATTTAGAATACACTTTTGCACGCAAACTGTGTACATGTGCCAAGTCTGGTTTCAACTGATGCAAAAACTTTAAGCTAAATTGATATGGAACATGCTTACACTGTTGCAAACTATCCATAATTCTTTGTCTACACAGAGTAGTAAGCTTTTAAATGCTAGGATTTGGAAACAAAAAACACACATAATATTTACAATGTATAAACAATGCTACTCTGGTGATGCCAAGTGATAGTCAAACCACAAAAAGCAGATTAGTAGTAACCAGAAAAGATGGATGGTCAAGGTAGCTTGCATTAATCTGTCAATGGATGCTGATAGGACCACTTCGAATTCAGTTACAGAGCTACTATGTTACTTTAAAGGACGTTTTATTTTCTCTACTTATGTTTTTTCTGCTTCACAGAAGCTATTGCTGCCAAATTTCATGCTGTCCCATTCTCAGTCCTACTCTGGAGATTGAAATCCATAAATGTTTCTTGAAATTTTACCTACTTATAAATTTCAATGACGAAAAATAGTAGCCCATGTTAACTGAGTAGCCAACTATGCACTATCTATAAATACTTCTCTAGCATACAGTCTCAATTAAGAACCTTCGCAAAGCCTCAGAATAATGGCGCATTAGTAGAAAGAAAGATTTTTGTCACGCCATTCTTATTAAATACTGAACCCTGTTTTGACATCATCCATTGAAATAAGTAGCAAGTCATGGAAGAAATACATAAAAATGAACAAACGAAGCAATTTCGTACAGATAGGTGAGAGAAGTCAAATCTGCGAGCTCTTCTGGAATCACGCCTTTTATGTTTGCTGCATACACTCTCCTGAGGACACCAAACCAATCAGATTGCATCAAGAAAACATTGAACAATTATGTTAACAGTGTTACTCACAACTAAAAAGTCCTTGCATGCAGCTCATGCTGCTTATTCATAGAACTATTACTTTAATGCTAAACCTAAATCAACAATAATTTACTACATTTCACTATCCATAGACTAAAGGATTAAAACATTTTGGAAAGCAAATACAAAAGTCTTTTAATTCAGATAAGTCTTTTAAGCGAAAATAGATAGATGAGTTCAATCCTTGTACGAGTAGATTTTTGTTGAGGGTAATGAAATTAAACATTGCAAAACTGAAAATGGAATAGTGATAGACATTCTATTAATTAAGAAAACATGAGATGATGAAACATACAGTTGAGTAATGTGGCAAGATCCGTTAGTGGTTCCACAAAGGCATTTGATCCCCGGGTTGAAATTGGGGTTATCCTCTATACCTGTTTGGTCTATTGCAGCTCCACTGCATGGTTCCCCACTTATGTTCCACAAAGAACCAGCTTTGGTGTTCCATTGCTGGAAAATGGAATTTAAAGCTCTCACTGTTAAACAAACAATTTTTATTAGTGAACGTAAGAAATTAAATATGCGTTTTAGGTCAAAATTATGGTATAAATCTTAACAAATTACACAAAACAATTGGAACTATGAAAGAAAATAAACGAAAATTAAGACTTACTCCATCAAACTGATGGAAATGGAATTACTCTGTTCGCCATGAATCCTGTGCTCGACTCCTACCATTGTCGTCCAGTTAGAAGAAGAAGATGATTTCTCATCCGAGCTTCTCACAATGGTCATTTTTTTATTTATTTTTTTCTAATAATTGATAGACTAAAAGGGTGACTCGTTCGAGTCAAATTATCAACTCGGTCCTTGGAGTGATACACTATTTTGCCTCCTAATTTGCTTGGGGTGTACGAATCCAATGGCTAAGGACGTCCCTAATCAAATCGTTAGCAGGTAATTTTTTTAATTTTAAACAACCAGATAATCATATTGAGTACCCAGGAGAATAAAATGATGTACAGCGAGATAAATGAATATACTTAATTGAATTAGCTAGTGATATGTAAACATCAGAGATACTTAAACTACCTCAATTTCAAGTGGGCCGTCATCATCATAAACTAATGAAATGAGGATAAGAAAAAGACTTAAAAATATTCTCGTCGATCTTGGATCAAAACTTACTAAGAATACAGAGGCTCATGCCATGATTGACCTTGAAACCTCAACAGGCCATCAATTTGATCACTACTGTTTACTGGTACTTGAAACAGCTACTCAGAGCATAAGGAAGGAAGGAAGAAAACGATGGAATTGATCAAAATCAATCGTTTCAGTGATGATTGATTATTTATTTATTTTTAAATCCGACAGTATGAACTGGATCTTACCATTGTCAATTCATTTTTCAATATTCAGTCCAACAGAAACTAAATTTCATCCAAAAAAAAAGAGCGGAGCATATATATATATTCATGAGGTACCTTCAACTGGGTCAGTAGTTTGAGCTTCTGATAAGTTGAACAACAGACTACTACTGATGATGTAGAGATAACAGCAGCAGCAGAATAAAAAGATAGATACTGGTGATGATGGCTTATAATTTCTATCCATGGAAAACTTCATATAAACTTTGAATCAGGTGCAGAGACAAATTAATGAATCAAAATTCTGAACAAACGAAGAGTAGTACTACTGAAACAAGGAGAGAATATGTAGTTGTTTTTTCTGCAAGAAGAAAGAGAATAATTATAAGTATGATTCATAGGATGAATTAGTTTACTGTGAATTCCTTCTGTTCTATTAATTACACCTTGACTATTATGGCAAGTTGGCGACACATTGAGGTCAAACAATTGTTTTTTTTTTGTTCCATAAACACATGCGGGCATTGTGGTAGGGGTGGGAGAGTAGGTATACGAAAAATGGGATCCACCAATCACCATGCTTTTTTTACACCATTTTACGTGATAGAAAATGAGATCCATCGTCTTATGCTATACTGTAATCGCAGCTGTCTTATCTTACCAAATGAGTCATCAGCTCACGGTATCATCAGACTTCAGATTAAGCGAGCTGATAAATGGGATGCCAAGGCGTATTCAGTCAAACTAATAATACCAGTGTTTTCATGTAAAGGCTCCAGCCTCCATCCCTTGTACTAGTAATATTTTACCTCTTTCGAGATAGCCGACAGACACCAAGTTGGATCGGTGAGTTTAATTCATAAAGTCAAAGGATTACCAGATAAGTTTTTCCAACCAAAAACCTAGGCCACAAATAAGACATCCAACACTGAGTTTGTTTTTATTTTAGCGATAGCTACTGCTGCCTCGCTTTTGTTCCTTTGTGTATTCATTTGAAAGCAATATTAAATGGTGGTCCTCCTGGCATCTTTAGAATTATTTATTATTCACCAGAGCCGCCATAGCCCACTTAACCTGACGTTGTATTATTCAATATTTTCTTTTCCCTCGGTGTAGTATAAGAATCCCTTTTTTCCTATGGTTTTCTTTCTAATCTATCCTTCACTTTGTCTCCAGCTGACCCTCCAATGTAAAGGATTAAAATAATATGACCCATAAGATTTAAGAGCTTCCCCTCCAAGTTTTCATCTCCATCACAGAGGTGAAGGTCATAATTAAAGATGACATGGTTAAATAGGGGTAAAGGAGAAAGTTTAAATAATACTTTCTTCATTACCTTGGATCTTAAGTCCACATCATCTTTTGTCTCTAAATTCAAATAAAAAGTGTAGAATATACGTTGAGGATTGGAGATGAGATTTTTTTTTTCTTTTTTTTGCTACAAGAAAGAAAAAGGAAATAGTAAACAATAGAAATGTCGTCTTGTAAGCAAGACTTGATACAAGAAGGAGGTTGAGAAGAGAACCACCACATGTTTGAGTGGTTTGTAAAGGATTGGAGATGAGATTTAGGTAGAGGGTCTTATTTCTATTATTTTTTGTCATGTAGTAAATGACCCACAACCAAAAGGTGTAAATAAGACCTCCACATAGGATGACCTTAACCCCTTGCATTGGAGATGCTCTTAAGAGCTTTTTTTTTAAACCATGCTAAGTCCTATGGTCTTCTAATCTAGCAGTTTATCTAGCAGTCCATGTCAGCTAGGGCAACCTCCTAAGTCCTATGGTTTAGCTAATCTAGCAGCGAAACGCTAAATAGTTTAGCGTCCAATGCTGAATAGATCAGCGCCCAGGTGAACCCTGCACCTAACAGCGCTTGACTCAGTCAACTGTGTTGACAGCGCCGAACCATTCAGCGCCCAGGAAATCGATATCTCCACAGCAAATCGACCTTCTTCCCCATTTTCACTTCTCACTCATTTTCCCCCCATTTCTCCCGAAAATACATGTCCAACTTCATGAGTTCTAAAAAAAAATTTTGCAAATTCCTTCCGTGGGTTTGTTCTACTTCGAATTTGTGATCGATTGAAGATGGTTTGGTGCGATTTCATCCACGAATTTGTGACACACTTTACTACAAAAGAAGATGAGGCACTAATTTATGGTTGGGTTATAGCAAGAAACGATCCGATTCATGGAAAATATTAAAAAAAAAGGTGCAATATTTTGGAGGAAGATTATTGAAGAGTACAATAAAAGAAAAGGCCCTAATGGTACCGAAAGAGATAAAAGGTCATTGCAAACAAGGTGCAACACATTGAGAACCGAAGTGAGAAGATATCTTTCACATGTTAGGCCCTACTTCCGAAACAAACCTACGGGGTTGAATGAACATGATTATGTAAGTACTTGAATTTTTTGTTGATGTTTTTTTTCCAATTTTGATCCCTTTCTTTCTTTCTCTAAATTTTTCCTTTCATTCTTTGTCTAATACTTTTTTTCCCAATATCGTCTTGGACAACAGCATTATGAAACAGAGATTGAAAAACCTTGGAAGCACGAATCGGTTTCCCAGATCCTGAAGACCTATCAACCCGACTACAACCCAGCTGTGAATAATGATGATGGAGCTGGTACTTCCACTCAACCTACTCAACAGACTCAAGCTACTCAAGACAATGAAGTCGATAATATGGATGAAGATTTGGAAAATATGGCAAGGTTTGGTAGCTCCTCATCTACTCATAATTCTGAAACCTCAGACATATCTCATAGAAGACGCTATTTCGAACAAATAGATGACGTTAGAAGTGCAGGGAGAGATCAAGCAAAGATAAGGGCTCGTGAGGCTAAAGCATCGCAGAAAGCAGATGAAAAAATAGATAAACTCATCGAACTTCTTGAAAACGCACAAGTACAAAGAGTTGCCAAGTATGAAGCAGAGGAAGAGTACTTGAAGAAGAACATGGAAAGCTCTTCAATCTTGGCACAAACGCAGCAAAGAGAATCGGACATGAAGATCCCACGCCAAAACTTGGATGACTAAGCGGATTGGGAGAAACCCGTCTACAAAATATGGAAGAACGAGATTTTGGCCCGTCATGGATTGCCACTTATCCGCTAAATTAAAGTGATATATAAGTAATAATTTAAGTTATTTAGAAGTAGGATTTCAATTTCAATATACTTTTTTATGTTATTTAAGTTATTTAGAAGTAGGATTTCAATTTCAATGTACTTTTTTTATGTTTTAAGTTATTTAAGTTATTTAGAAGTAGGATTTCAATTTCAATGTACTTTTTTATGTTTTAAGTTATTTAAGTTATTTTAATTTTAATGTATTTTTTTAATTTCTTCAAAAAGCATTGTAACCTTGTTTTGCAATGTAATGGAAGATTTCCCTTACTTTGGTAAATTCTCAAATTTTGAAACAAACATAGCCGTTGGAACAAATTGCCAAACATTTAGAAAATCAAATTGAAGAAAAAAAAATAGCCGTTGGTGGTGTGGAGGAGGTGTAGGGAAAAAAAAAGGTCAAGCGCTGAATTGTGCAGCGCCAACCTTGAGCGCTGAATAGAACAGCGCCAACCTTGAGCGCTGAATAGAACAGCGCCCCTCCAAGAGCTGAATAATTCAGCGTTGATGCCCTGGAATATTCGCCTAGCGCTGAATCGTTCAGCGTGGAGATCACTTTTTCAACGCTGAATCATTCAGCGTTTCAATCTCGCGCTGCTAGTTGAACTGCGAGCACTTGCTAGGAGAGAGAAGTAGTGTTAACTTGTAGACCACACCTTTTTTTTTTTTTTTTTGCAACATATTTTGGCCAATCTAGCAGCTCAATCTAGCCCATAGGGGTTAGCCTTATGGGCTAGCTCTTTCTCTTCTGCCTTGTTCAGTTGTTTGTGTTGATGTTTGTGCTACACCCATTTGGGTTTGGGAGCTGCACATGAGTCATTAAGTAGTAATCCATATTATTTTAAATGATGCCTAATTTATTCTCCATTAGATTAATTAAAGTGATTAACTAAATTAATTAAGGAGGTTACATAATCACCTGTCTAGGTTTGACGTTAATGCTAAGAAATGTAATTTCTTTTTCCACAGATTAGGCATTGTTATTCAGAAAGGAATTGGGGCCCAGATTGTTGCTAGGATTCCTTCCAGTTTCTGGTCTACGAAAATTGTGTAATTTTTATTTGTTTTTAATTAAATAAATTTCAATTAGAAAACCTATATATTAACTATTATGATTAGTACATCAATTAGGATTAATAATACCTGGCGTCTTTAGGGGCAACCCCGAAAGAATTAGGGGCGACTAATAAGACAAAATAGGGTCACCCAAAACTAAAATAAAGCCACCCCTTATCTCAAATTTTTCGAAATATCTAAAATGTCCTCCATAATCGGTAGACAATACTACAATCGGTAGTTTATATTGATGTATGTTGGTTTGTGTTACGAAAACTATAACCTGTAGTTAAAATGGTAATCTCGTGATGTTAATTTTCTACCGATTATACAATCAGTAGACTTGTGATGTTCTTTATCTACCGATTGTGGTAGTAGCCCCAAATTCAAATTTTTCAAAACCAATAATTTTGAATTTCTCTATTTTCTCAATCGGTAGTTTCATGATGTTTATTATCTACCGATTGTATAATCGGTAGTCTGGTGATGTTCATTACCTACCGATTGTGGTAGTAGCCCCAAATTCAAAATTTTCAAAAACCAATGGAATTTTGAATTTGTCTATTTGCTCAATCGGTAGTTTCGTGATGTTTATTATCTACCAATTGTATAATCGGTAATCTCGTGATGTTATTAATCTACCGATTGTGGTAGTAGCCCCAAATCCAAATTTTTCAAAAACCAATGGAATTTTGAATTTCTCTATTTGCTCAGATATTTAAAAAACCAATGGAGTTTCGTGATGTTTATTATCTACCGATTGTACAGTCGGTAGTCTCGTGATGTTCTTTATCTATCGATTGTGGTAGTAGCCCCAGATTAAAAAAATTCAAAGACCAACGAAATTTTGAATTTCTCTATTTTCACAATTGGTAGTTTCCTGACGTTTATTATCTACCGATTTTAATCGGTAGTCTCGTGATGTTATTTATCTACCTATTGTGGTAGTAGCCCCAAATTTAATTATTTCAAAACAAAGCAAAAAAGAGAAGAACATAGTCACAATCGGTTGATAAACCCAATACAAAACTACCGATTATGAAGGGACATATAAGTATTTTCCAACCTTTTTTGTCTTATTAGTCGCCCCTAATTCTTTCGGGGTTGCCCCTAAAGACGTCAGGTAATAATACCACTAATTTTTTAAAGATCAAATTTTGTGTTTTTTTTTCTGATTTAGAAGATTAAGAAGGGTGATTTTGATGAAATTTTTTGAAAACCCTGGAAGCAAAACAGTTCATCACAACCCTTAAAATACTAAGGAGAACCTTATAATCAACTCCTAATAACAATTTTGTTGGATCGCATCTGTTAAAAATCGAGAAAAAAAGTCTGTTTTTTCGATGTTATGGCTGAGATATAATTTGACCCAATTGGAATAACTCTTTACGGCTGGCAATCTAAGAACTCTAAGACGTAATTCCTAGACACGGCTAGGTGAGGATGAAATCCTGGCCGATTCATCGTCCATAATTACCTGTCTCTTTCACGGTTAGGTAACCCCGGCTGTTTTTTATGTCGAGACTCTCAACCGATTCATTTAATGTTTTTGTTTGACTTGGACCAATATGGTTGAGTCTCTAAACGGCTAGTTTTTCAAAAAAAAAAAAATCGTTACATCGTTAAACTCTATAAACAAGATACCCTTTTATCATCTCTTCCTCACCCAAATTTTGGTTTTAAGCTTTCAATCCATTCTCATCTATTTTTCATCCAAAAAAATAAACCATGGTTACTCCAAGCCCCTACACTTACGAAGAAAATTCTGCTATTATTAGAGCATGGGTGACGGTCAGACAACATGATGAAGATCTCGACGTTGACATAGATCAAACATCTATATCTTCTTGGAACCGTATATTCATAGTTTTTGTGGCGTTAGACGAAAATCGCAACTCGAGATCTTTGGCACTTGTCAAGAAAAGATTCGAGAAAATCTTCAAAGAATGCAAAGTATTCAAACAGGAAATGAAAACCGTAAAATAAGCCCAATTCACTACGTCATCTGCTATAAAAGTAAGATTAGAATAATACGTTTCATCAGAAATAGCTTTCAATAATATTATCTAACTTTTAATTGATTGTTTTGTTTTTGCAGTGGTGTATGGTGCTAGCAGGATACGAGGTAGTTCGTGGGGAAAAGTTTGAGTTTGAAGATTGCTATCGTATCTTGGAAAACACTACCTATGAATTTACACTATACTATGAACCCTGAAACCTATTATTAAGCAATGTTATGATGTATTGCATAATATTTCCTTCAATGTAGCGCAATTTTATTTTCTTCAATGAATGAAAAAATGTTTTGGTCTATTTGTGTTTTATGTTTGAAAATTTATAAGTATATTCGGCTAGGTTTTAAGCAGTAAAGACCTAGTTGTTTAGACCTAAACTGATGAAAAACTGAAACTATCAGATTTATGGCTTGGATAATGGACCATGACCGAACCGTAAACAGGAAAACGGCTAGGTCTTTTGCCTTACCTGGCCATAATATGTTTTCCAATAAATATGTCGGCTGGGAATTTGATGTGTCGGCTGAAAATACAAGTCGTTGGTTATTATATCCATAATTACGGCTTGGTTACCTAGCCGTAAGTATGGTTTTCCGAATTTTGTTGCCATAATTCATCAAATTTTTTACTTTCATTCATCAATTCATGATGTTACCGTTACATAATTAAGCCGTGTTACACCTCATTAAATCAATTGGAGAAAGGAAAACTTGGAGCATTACACTTAAATAAAAATACTTAAATAGTCAAGCTTTGTTGAAATGCTCAAGAAACTCTTTCGTGATCCAATAGCATTGTTCATGCTCAAATTCTTTGCGACGAATAGCTTGGTATCGGGAAAGAGCCAATACTTCCTTAAAAAACAAATCAAGATTAAATTAGTATACTATTCAAAACTTACTTGATGAACAACTTTTGCACATACTCACGCTTCTGAAAAATGACATTTCAGGACTCTTCGCCTTCACTCGTTCCAATTGTACCTTTAAAACTTTCATTTCTAGGTAGATCTACTCGAACCTTTCCTTTATTTGGTTCATTGATCTTCCATTTTCATTGCCATCTATGGCCACAAAGACCATAAATACACGGTTCCATTGAGAATCATTACTTCCATCCATGTTAATGCCTTGATCTTCGTCATGCTTTCTGACCGTGAGAGTCGCTCTAACGATTGCAACATCTTTTTCGGTAGTGTAGCGAGTAACCATGTTTTTTCTTTTCTTTTTGCAATAATTTGAGAGTTTGAAAGAGAGTTTTTGCACAATTTCTTTGTTGGAGAAGGATCATTTTATAACAAAGAATGACCCAACGACTGGTTTTTTCAAAAAACTAGTCGTTCCTCAAAAAACTCAATGCAATCCCAGATTTACGGCCAGGAAACATGGAACAGACCAGGCCGTAACAGCACAATCGGCTTGGACGTGTATGAACCGGCTGGGAAATTTCATACATACGACTTGGTAAGGGTTAAAACCCAGCCGTAAATGCTTACGCCCTGATCTCTTTTATGTATCTTGTCCGTAATCTGGGATTGCAGGGTTACAACCCAGTCGATGGTGTTGTTACGGCCTGGTCTCTTATATGTTTCCTAGCCGTAAATCTGGGTTGCATTGAGTTTTTTGAGGAACAACTAGTTTTTTCAACAACAAAAAACTAGTTGTTGGGTCATTCTTTGCTATAAAATGACCCTTTTTCCAACAAAGAAATTATGCAAAATCTCTCCCAAACTCTCAGACTCTCAAATTGTTGCAAAATAAAAAAAAAATGGTTACTCGCTATTCTACCGAAAAAGATGTTGCAATCGTTAGAGCGTGGATGACGGTAGCAAAGCATTACGAAGAAGTAAACATTTACATAGATAAAACTTCCGATTCTTTTTGGAACCGTGTGTGTATTGTTTTTGTGGCGTTAGATGGAAATCATAATGGAAGATCATTGAAACTAATTAAGAAAAGATTCGAGAAGCTCTTTCCAAAATTGGAAGCTTTCAAAGAGGAAATGAAAGTCGTAAAGGAAAACAATCCCAATATGCCACGTGCTCAAAGAGTTTTTCAATAATTTTTTCATCAAAAATTGTTTTGAAAAATACTAACTTATAATTGATTTGTTTTTTCAGTAGGAGATGGTCGAAGCCGATTATGAGGATGTCCATGGAAACAAGTTTGACCTTCATGGTTGATATCGTGTCTTGGAAGAAAGTACTTATACTGATTTCGATCACTATTATTGAGACCCATGTTTGCAATGTAGTGAGCTTTTCTTTAAATTTTATGTTGTGCAATACGTATGCCTTTTCGTTTCAATGAAATGTTATGAAATATGTATGTGTTTTCCCTTTCCTCGGTTCCTAAAAATGGCACAATCATATAAGCACAAGGAAAATTTCTAGTTTTTTGCAAATACAGAACTAGTAACGGCTAAGAAAGTTCCAACCGAGTTAAGCTTCATGGCTAAAAAAACTGGAAAACCTAACTGTTAAATGAACTTACGGCTGGGAAACTTGTACCACGACTGGTACACATTTGTCACAGTTGGAAATTCCTAACCGAGCCAAAATAAAATTTTCTAGTATTTTGTAAATACAGAACAACTAACGGTTAGGAAAGTGCCAACCGTAATGGGAAATTCACGGATGAGAGTTCTTAGAGTCCTAACCGTAACCATCATTTGACAGCTAGGTCGACAAGAACTCCTAGCCATAATCAACCCATAAGCAGTTTTCCTTAACCCTAAATTCATTTATCTTACATATTAAACCGATCTAAAGGTAAAATAAATGGTGGGTTTTCAATTCTTAACATTCGGGAGGATTTGCTAGTATTTAGACAGTTGATGGTCGTGAAAATACAAGGATACCAAGTACACCACCAACTTTTTCGTTCGGAAACCTGTATGGATAAAACTTACTACAATTGCAAGTAGACTAATTGAATGATCCTTGACAATATGTATATAGAGTTTATATCTCTAACCTCTTTTCAATCAATGTGTATACAGACAAGAGTCCGTGAACCTGATTGTTAAGAAGAGTACTCGAACGATCTCAAAAATCAATATACAATATTAACTTAGTCGTATCCAAATAATCCGATCGGAATTCTGTCAAGTAGTTAAACTTGTTATCAATCTTTCATGTTATGAATTCTACAATAAAATAGTTTTATAATCGATTATAATTAAACGGACGTATCTGCTTAGGTCAAATACGTACAAACCTGTGTAAATCCAATTATAAAGATAAACAATATAATGCAGAAAAGGGAAAACACAAAATACCAGAAGTTTTGTTAACAAGGAAACCACAATAGCATAAAAACTTCGGGACCTCGTCCAGATTGAACACCAAACTGTATTTAGTCGCTATAGACACTAGCCTACTATCATACTTCGAACTGGAATGTAGTTGAGACTGAATCCACCTTCCAAGCGATTCAGTTACAGTCGCGCTCCTTACGTCTCTTGAACCTCGCAAGGCTCTATGCAATTGATTCCCTTAGCTGACGTCCTTTATATCCTAAGAGTTGCTTCAACCTAAGTGAAGACTTTTAATACCAATCTGCCTCTAATAGATAATCCTATTTGATTTCCGTTTAAATCAAAGATCAAGGTGGGAAAATCTGTTTGCAATAGACAAAGCTAGCAAACCTCACAAATCCGGAACTTACGACTCCTGAAGAGCATCCTAGATTCTTAATCACCTCTCAAGAAAAATCTTCAGAAGATCAATTAAGATCAGTTTTTAGATATCTATCTTGATCGATCGCGGTACGTAGAACTTTGTGATTACTATCTATTAACCTCGACAACAGAAAAGCAAGATCAGGATATACGAATTATTAAGGTAAAGATAGTCATACCTGGCTTCACGAATCCCCAAAGCGAAGTCTTTTAGTCGTAGACCTAATTATGTTTCTCAGAGGAAACTTACGTATATGGTCTATAGAGGACGACTCTAGAATCAACTAGGACACAAAGTGTCAGTTGACCATGGTACGTGAACTGGGTTCGTCAACTGCTAGGTGCCTTTAATACCAACTTTCAAATTTCAGTTCATAATGGTTCGTGAACTGCCCCCATCTGAACTTGTGGTTTGCGAACTGGTTCACCAACCCTCCTATATTACTGAAACTCAGTTATTTATGGTTTGCGAACTGGGTCGCCAACCTACCATGAGTAGAAATATAAGATAGTCAAATATTTCTATCTTATGATGTTTGAAACATTCCTGCGTGATGAAATCATTTGCGTGGGTAATTTTTAATTAATTCACACAATAAATTGTTTAGAACTAATATTGTTAAGGATCATTGAACATCTTTGCTCAGAATCATATTTCGAGATTTTTAACAAGACAAGCTTGACTAGAAAATTCTTCTTTGTAAATCTACTATAAGTCATTCGACCTCGTCTCAAAAACATAGAGTGATGGTAAGATAGTGAGTAAAATAGAATGGTTCAGTCTTCACATACCTGATATAGAAATTCTCCAAATATCTTCGTCGATCTTCAGTCTTCGAGGATGATGTCTGATACTCAACTACTAAATTCTAACCTAGCCCGATCGAGACTTGACTTAATAGACTGGAAATCGAGATATAATTTTGATCACCTAACATTGACAACAAGCTTGAGATAGCAAAACGTGTGGGTTCAATCGAGCAATGCTCTAACAATCTCCTCCTTTGTCAATTCTAGCGACAAAACTATTCAATACATATGGATTCAAAATAAATAAACTTTTCATCTCAATCCATCATGCTTGATTTCCTTGGTTCTTCAACAAACGTCTTGAATTTTTCGTACTTTAAGTTCTTCTATGGTTCTGCATGTGTTCGTTTAGAACCTTTGTTGTTGAAGATCCGTAGCGATGACAACTTATGAGAATAATCAAAGAGCTTTACTAGAATGAGGTAATCACACTCTAGTCATCGGTTGTTATACAGAAACATAGTATTGTACCCTCCTCAAATTTCAATTGCACCACAACTTCGAAGCAATACTACGGTGATATGTTATCCCCCAAGTCGATACTTACTTCTTTTGCAAAATAAGAAAAACCTATAGATAATAATTCACTCCCTCTTACATGATGCTCCGAAAAGCCATAAGTAATGGTAAGATACTACTTAATAATTCTCCCTCTTTTTGTCAACAACATTGGCAAAGGCGAAAATGTCATACACCCTAGTAGTGTGTCTGCCCATGGTGTCCCTTATCTAGTATTAGGTGTACTTAGCTTATCTTACTCACAAGTTATGCGTGAGCAGTAGATTATTATTTAGCCTGTACTTTCTTCCTTGGATTCTCATGTTAATTGAATGAGTCATACTTTTCCTCTCCTTGTCTCAGTCTTATTTTCTTCTTCTTCCTTTCTTCTTCATTTTCATTACTTCCCTGGATCTAGATCCTCTTCTTGTTTAAGTCTCGATCCTTTGTAGTGTAAATCACTACAAATTGGCATCAGAGCAAATATCCTTGGACCATTATCTTGGCAAATAAAGATGCGTTGGATGAGTTACAGATAGAAGAACTCACAAGGAATCAAGCCGATTCTAACAAAAGACTGGAAGAATTAGCTAAGTCGCAAGGAGCTTCTTCATCAAACTATGACGTTGTTCTTTCATTTGTAGCAGAACTCAGGGAAAATCATTCTGAACCCACAGTTGAGCTTATGGCTGCTGTTAATGAGTCTTTGACTGCTCATTTGAACAGATACGTCGAAGTTTCATTTAGACCCAACTTTACCAGAGAGGCTTAACAACAAGGATCAAATAGTGTTTTGAGACAGCCTCCGATACTCACTATACCTCCTGGATTTTTCTCAGGTGAAGGTCCTCACTCACAACGTTTTTTTATTAATAATCAAGAGTCAGAGGGATATCAACAACCTAGACCAAAGGTTGAATTCCCTAGGTTTGATGGTACTAATCCTAGATCTTGGATTAAGAAGTATAAAAAGAAAAATCTAATGCATAACATGAGGGATGACCAGCGCATCAGTTTCGCATCTATGTATATGGAAGGCAGAACATATATTTAGTATCAAGATTATCAAATTGGGAAACCTCTAGTTACTTGGGAAGAGTTCATCTGTGATCTTTGTTTTCGATTTCAAGAACTGGGTCATGACGACATAGTTGGTGAATTTAACAAACTTGGACAAGTGGGAACAGTTATGGAATATCAAGAAATTTTGAGGAACTTAAAGCGTTAATGTTAGCTAGAAATCCACATCTCACAGAGGCATATTTCACTTCTAGCTTCATTAGTGGTCTTAAAGATGAATTACGTCTTCATGTTCAAATGCTCTCACCAACAACTTTACAGAAGGCGGTTTATTTGGCAAGAATGCAGGAAGCACTTCTGGAAAATGCAGCAAAGAAAGCTAAAGGCCATCATACACCTCCACCAGTTTTTGTGCCTAACCCTTATCATTTCAGAAATACTTCTCATGTAACCATCCCAAAGGTGCCAACCAAATCTCTTAGCCCTTCTTCAAGTTCAACACCTTCCATTAGAAGACTTTCATACGCTGAGATGTGATCTAGAATGGAGAGAGGTCTGTGTTATAACTGTGATGAGGTCTTTCAATCAGAACATAAATGTATTAAAAAACAACTTTTTATGCTTGCTGTTGATGAGGTGGACTCTACAATTTCTAGTGAAGAATCTACCTCAGATTTTCTTTTAGCTACTGAACCAGGGGAGGATGTTGAAATTTCAGTACATGCTTTAGCAGGTAATGTTTCACACTCTACAATTAAGATCAAAGGGTTGGCTAATAAGAAACCACTCACAATTTAATTGATAGTAGTAGTACACATAGTTTTATTGACCCTGAAGCTGTTGAGAGGTGTAGAAGTTACATTCAACCTACTACTTCTTTATTAGTGGCTGTTGCAGATGGCAACAAACTCATTAGAAATGCTAAATGCCCTCAGTTCTCTTGGGAGATGCAGGGGCATTCATTTCAGTGTGATATGCGCCTACTTACATTGGGAGGCTGTGATATGGTCTTAGGTGTGAACTGGATGAAGGGAGTTAGCCCTATCCAATTTGATTTTAAGAAAATGCAAGTTTATTTTACTAGAGAGGGTAAGAAGGTTCTTCTCACAGGTGTTACTGACTCTTCTCAAACCTCCATGATGACTGGGGAGGAACTTGATAATTTTTTTCACAGGAACTCACATGGTATGATGGGCTAATTTTTTGCTATTTCAGCCAACCCACCACCACCACCTATTCCACCAAAAATTTCTACCCTACTTGACTCATATTCTTATGTTTTTTCTGAGCCTAAGTCTCTACCCCCATCTAGGACTCAAGATCATCATATTCCCCTCAAACCTCAAACCACACCACCTAATCAAATGCCCTATAGAATTCCATACATTCAAAAGGAAATTGTGAAGAACCTAGTCACAGAAATGCTTAACTCTGGCATCATTCAACATAGCCACAGTCCATTTTCTTCACCCATTTTATTAGTCAAGAAAAAAGATGGTTGCTGGAGATTATGTGTAGACTACAGAAAACTTAATGCATCTACCATTAAAGACAAGTACCCCATTCCCATTATTGATGATCTTCTAGATAAGTTGAAAGGTGCTTAAATTTTCACTAAGATTGATTTGAGAGCAGGTTACCATCAGATCAGGGTCTTTCCTGCAGATGTTCACAAAACAGCTTTCAAAACACATGAGGGGCATTATGAGTTCTTGGTCATGCCTTTTGGCCTCACCAATGTACCAGCTTCTTTTCAGGCTCTCATGAATGATATTTTCAAACCACATTTGAGAAAATTCATTTTGGTCCTTTTTGATGATATTCTCATCTATCATTTGAAGCACCTGGAGATCACTTTCAACAGCCTCCAGCAACATACACTTTTTTCAAAAATCAGCAAATGCTCTTTTGGTTAGCTTCAAGTGGACTATCTTGGACACATTATTTCTGGTGCTTGAGTTGTTGCAGATCCAGCCAAGATTAAATGCATGGTTAATTAGCCAAGTCCATACAATCTCAAGGATCTAAGAGAGTTCTTAGGTCTCACTGGATATTACAGAAAGTTTGTAAAAAACTATGGGTTAATCTCTAAGCCTCTCACTGCATTACTCAATAAGAACCAATTCAAATGGTCTCCTAAAGCTCAAAGTGCCTTCTGTCAACTCAAAACTGCCATGACTACCACTCCAGTACTGGTGCTACCTGACTTTACCAAGCCATTTGAAGTGGAAACTGATGCTTGTGACTCTGGTGTAGGAGTTGTCCTAATGCAATCCCGACAACCTAATGCTTACTTTAGCAAAGGCATGGGTATGAGATTCTTAGCTCTCTCTACTTATGAAAAAGAACTTTCATCCAATGTGATGGCTATCACTAAATGGAGACCGTACCTTCTAGGAAATCACTTTACCATCTTCACTGACCATTAGAGTATTAAGTACTTTATGGAGCAAAGACTTCACTATATGGTGCAACAAAAATGGCTCTCTAAATTACTTGATTTTGAATATGAGGTTTGTTACAAGAAAGTTGTTGAGAATAGAGCAACAGATACTCTCTCTAGGATGCCACAACCTTCTTCTACTTGTCACCTCATCTCTGAAGTGCAACCTGCTTGGCTCTTGGAGGTTATCCAAAGCTACACTTTTGACAAATTAGCTATGGAACTGATTCCTCAACTGTCCATTTCTCCTACAAGTAAGCCTCCATTTTCTTATTCTCAATGCCTTTTGAGGTACCATCACAGGTTATACATTGGCAGTCATGGTGATTTAAGACATCAAGTGCTTGCTGCAACTCATTCTTCTTCCATTTGAGGACATTCTGACACTCAAGCCGGTTACCAAAGAGCCAATAATTACTTCTATTGGGTAGGTCTGAAGAAAGATCTTTTCAAGTATGTCAAAGAATGTGATATTTTCCAGCAACATAAACATACCAATGCACTACCTGGGGGACTGTTGCAGCCTCTACCTGTTCCTGACCAAGCTTGGCAGCATATCAATATGGACTTCATCACTGGCCTACTAAAATCTGAAGGCAGAAAGGTAATTATGGTGGTTGTTGACAGATTTACAAAATTCAGTCACTTCATTGCTCTCAGCCATCCATTTTCTGCTTCTTCAGTAGCCAAAATGTTTCTTGACAATATCTTTAATCTCCATGGAATGCCCACCTCCATTGTCTCTGACAGAGACATCATTTTTCTTAGCAATTTCTGGCAAGAGATTTTCTCCAAGTTGGGTACCTCACTTCATATGAGCACAGCTTATCACCCTCAGTCTGATGGTCAAACAGAAAGGGTTAATGCTTGCCTGGAATCCTATTTGAGGTGCATGCCAAGTTATAGACCAACCAAATTGGCCAGTTGGTTATCTATGGCTGAATGGTGGTTCAACACCACATTTCACACTAGTTTGAAACTTACCCCATTCCAGGCTCTCTATGGTTACAACCCTCCACAATTTGGATTATTTTCACATCACTCTTTCATCAATGCTTCTGTGGAAGATTACTTGTAGAGGAGGCAGCTATTTGCATTCTTTTGAAGTCCACCCTGGAAGAAGCCTGACATAGAATCAAGCAACAGGATGACAATAAGAGGAGTGAGATAACATTCAATGTGGGTGACTGGGTGTATTTACGGATCCAACCCTATCGCCAATCTTTTGTTCAACTGCGCAGGAATTTGAAACTTGCAGCCAATTTTTTTGGACCTTACCAGATTTTTGAGAAAGTGGGTGCAGTAGCCTACAAGCTCCAGCTCCCATCCACTTTGAAGATTTTTTCATGTTTCCTAGTTGAAACCCAAGCTTGGAGCTGGCCTTCTGCCTCAAACTGCTCTTCCTCTGTTGCACAAAGAAGGAAGCTTCAAGATGGTCCCCCAACAGGTCCTAGCTCTACGCTCTGTCAAGAAACACTATCATCTCATCAATCAAGTATTGATTCACTGGGAGTACTCCATTGTTAATGACGCTACTTGGGAGGACAGACATGACATTGCATAGCAGTTTCCTAACTTGATCCTTGAGGTCAAGGATCATTTGGAGTAATGGGTAGTTGTCATAAACCCTAGTAGTGTGTCTGCCCATGGTGTCCCTTATCTAGTATTAGGTGTACTTAGCTTATCTTACTTATAAGTTATGCATGAGCAATAGATTATTATTTAGCTTGTACTCTCTTCCTTGGATTCTCATGTTAATTGAATAAGTCATACTTTTCCTCTCCTTGTCCCAGTCTTATCTTCTTCTTCTTCCTTTCTTCTTCATTTTCCTTACTTCCCTGGATATAGATCCTCTTCTTGCTTAAGTCTCGATCCTTTGTAGTGTAGATCACTACAAAAAAATCGGGATTAAAATGAATTAATCAAAAGAGTATTCAAGACTAGAGAACACATACCAACATTTAGTTTATAGGATTCCACCTAGTAAACTTGGTTCACATCAAGAAGATATAAAGGTACAAGAATGTCCTACACATCCGCTCTCACCATAAAGATATTACCATTAAGCACAAGTTTAAAAAAACTCTCCCCCATTTGATGTCATTCCTGAAAGAACAAGATGAGCGACCTTAACTCTAATCACAAGAGAATAATTTTCCTTGTACATACAGATTTACTTGTAAATTACGAACGAAGTAAATTAGTATCCCAATATTTTTCTCTCTTCTCTACAGTTACAAACAAAGAAGTTAAAAATACTGATCTTAATATTAGAGACACTAAGTTACAAGATTTTCGTGAGAAAAATAGTCATCGACAAAAACTATTCTCTACGCCAGTTACCAACAAGAGATCAATTATTGCGATATGACTCAACATAAGAATTATAACTTCACTATCCATGTACGAACATAGAGATTAAAGTTCACCACTTATTCCCTGGCGGTGACGCATTCAAGGAAGTAATTCGACCCCTAAAGAACATCTTACGGAATCCTGAAGCAGTTTATTCACAAAAGTGTAATCGTGGAGAGATCAAAACTGACATTCTCAAAATATTTTACTCCTATTTTGCAAGAGTTAAGAGCTTAACCTATGAGAAAATATAAGATATATGTTCTAATAACCAGAATACGATAGCAAAGAACAAATCTTACAAAATAAGCAATACACATATATATAATCCATGAAGATTAGGTATTGGAAGTCATCTTCCAAAATAAAATTTAATTAAATAAACTTTAAACATGCAATATGATAGTATTTGGAATAGCTCATGTAACACATAAGAACTACTCCAAAAGTTAGTGTTCCTCCTTAAATAATAAGAATAAAATTCGTACAAGGAGTTAACTAGTAAAAGCATCTTTGAAGAAGGCCTTTTCATCACCGAACTCTTCATCATCAATTGACAACGGAACATAAGGTTCATGAATAAGAGTGTTAACTTCTTCAAACCTGCTCGGATGTTGTTTAACGAGTGCTTCTTGGATCTCGATATATTTCTGCAGAATTTCCTTGAGACCTTGCACTTCCATCTTAGTCTTCTTAAGCTCTTCTAGAATATTAGCAAACCTATGTTGATCTGAGCAGTTTGCTCTAGGTTTGTTCACATTCTTCCCTTTTATCTTAAAAAGTGAATCCTTCTCCTTAGGATAGGAATTCTCAACACTTTTCTTTGTTGAATCAACAACTATGGGAATAGAGGCTTCCCATAAGAGATCATACTTGAATATACCATAACTCAGAATTTTGAGTATGTCATGCGTAAAAACACAAATATATAGAACTTCAAGATCACTTTGGTTTTCGGAAAAATTCCAAAACTCGTGAGTTATTAAAAAGGAAGACTAACAACCATTAAATTCAGGAGCTGATCGACTTCTTAAAAGAAGCTCGTTCACGAATCAAATTCCAAACTAAAGGGTAAAATACAATTTTACGCTCTCTTAAAGTTTGTACATTGGTAAGTCTTTATAATCATTACTTGAAAAATAGAGTGAAGTGAGAGTAATAAATGTTTCAAGAGGTAATATCCTTTGAATAATCAGCAAATAAAGTTTCCTTGCGGATAAAGTGAAAATAAATTTTGACCATTTAGACCAAGTCAAAAACCAGAGGACTAGACAAGATTCAAAGGAGCAAGGCTCAACATGAACTATTGTTATTCTCGTTTTGTAGTGGCATGAATAAATCAAATAAATATTATCCTTGAGTTTGTGAGAGAGGATGGAAATTCAAGTAATAAGATTCAAGACACAAACTCGAAAGTTTGTCCCAAAGCCCTTGGAGGTGCAAAAAATTTGTCTCTTTTCAGGACACATGAGACAAGAAAACAGATTTTCAACACAATTATTTTATATTGGGGTGAGGGACCGTAGGCTTACCGCTTGATTCCTATATGGGTTTGTCAATTTCCATTTTAATTGATCATTTAAGTCTTGATCTCTTCTTTCCTTTTGATTTATCCTTTTCCTTGGAGACAATCACACTTTTGAGAGAAAAAAGAGAAACAGAGTTACATACCTTAGACGAGTTCTGTTTTTGGAAGAATTTGAGCACATTTGTCAAACGACTATCCATTCGTTGCAGTTTGTTGACATACCTTACTTTCTGATTGTACTTGAAACACTGTTTGAGTTTGTGACCTTCAGTAGTATAGTAAAGACATGTTCGTCTGAGAAGGGGTTCCGGAGCAATTTATCTTTTGATTTGATAAGTCAGAAAAAGATAAGAATTAACTCTGCTGCTTATCAGGATCCAATTATTCATAAATAATTGTACCTCACTTAGACAAGACAAACTAGGTTAACTATTATTTTTTATCAAGGATTTGATTAGACATGAATAATCGTACCTTGTTTTGATAAGCCTAAACTAAGATCAGAATTAACTTAGTTTTTCTTATCAGGAATCAATTGGACTAAAAAAAATTGAACCTCTTATTTCATTCAGCAAAAACTAAACTTGATTTAGTTTTTCTTAACCAGAACCAATTGAAATATAATAATTGTATCGTACTTTTCGTTAAGCAAAAGCAAGAATAGGCATTTTAAATCATCTTTTCTTAACAGGAAAACGATTAAATCATCTTTTTTCTTTTTGATATGAAAAACTAAGATCCGAACCGATCAAGTTTTCATATCAGGAAATATCAACCTTTAGCAGAGAATAGTCGACAAAGTCTTAGCTTTTACGTGCCAATGTAAAAAGCTAAAAACCGAAACTCATATATATACATATATATATATACTAAATACACAATTATGAACCATAAATTGGTAATAGTATAATTGTGACTTCACACGTGAGTTTAATCAATATCTACTTATGATCATTTGATAAACCATCCCACAAGTTTAGACCCGAAACCTGCTTATATCAAAGAGTCACAACATCATAAGAGATATACATAATATGAGATTGGAAATATTAGGGTTTGTGAAAACCGAAATAATATCTCATAAACAGAAAGCAAAGCAAAGAAATAATCATTCAGATCAAGCAATGCAATCGCAACTATCAAAAGAATGACACAAAGGATTTAAAATAAAAACTTAATCATTCATATTATGGATAGTTTGAATAAATTGAAATAAATCAATAATTGATTAATTTATTCAGATTCTGAAGAAGTAGATACTTGTCATTATGAAACCATTCCTGACATGCATGACGTAATCCCGGTCCTTGATATCCTTTACCTCTCCAAAATTCTGTGTCAATATCCAAAATTCCTTGAAGAGTTTCAGGATCTTTTCGAGCATCAAAGGCTAATTGTATTTGAATACAGTTCAATTTTCTGCCAAGCCCATGGATGAAAAACAAGATGTCTTTGTGTTCTTCATCAAATGCCTGAAGGGAGGATGAAATAACCCGTCCTTTGTTCTGTCCGCGCACCAATCATTTGGTTAATGGTTTTCTTAGAGACAAATTTAGTATTTATCTGATTACTGAACATATCTTCCATTGAGTTCTCGTGGATTTTGGTGATGAGACAAGGATAGCCAAGATTTCTGCTAGATCCCAAAGGAGTAGAACACTCAGAAATCTTAATCATTTGATTAATGATTATCCCAAAAAGATCAATTTTTTTTATCTCCTTTAAGAAGAAAGTAGACAAACTCTACGAACTCTTTGTCCCAGTGTGACCTGTCTCTAGTGCTTGCAAAAAGAGTAGCATTAACAAGCCTTCCAAAGACCGTTAAATCAAAGGGGACCTCTTTAGTTGGTAATCTTCCTTTTTCCTAGTCAATCGTCCAATAAGACGAGTTGAAATGGTATCCTACTCAACTTCATTACCAGTAATCATGTGACTAGATTTCTCATTGTGCTTGATGACGTTTGCAATCACCTTACGATTGACATGAATAAGATTGCAACCAACAAACGTGACAAAGGTAAGTTTTTTATGATTAATATTATGAATATTAGCATAGAAAATTATTACCACATACGGTGAATAATTATCAAAATCGAAGAGTTTTCCCCAGTCCGATCTTGAACAAACTTCACATAACTTGCGTCTTTCACTTCTGAATCAAATCTCTTTTTAGCAGTTAATCCCATTCCTTTGAGAGCTTGATACTTTTCAAAACATGAACTATTCACAAAGAGATAAGAGCATGTTTATCCTTGATCATATTGGGAAAGCGGATCTTTTCAATATCATCGAACGAAATAAAAGGATTTAAGAGATTCTCATTGGATGGTTCCGAAGTTTTTCGCTCATGCTTTTCCTTTTTCCCATGATTTCCAATGACTTTTCTTGTACCGTAAGTAGACAAGAAATCTTAGTTTTATTACCGAAAATTTGCTCAAAACCGTTTCGAAATATCATACATGAGCATCTCCTTTATATGAAAAAGAAAAATCCTTTTATGAAAGTTACTGGGTTTATGAAATAATTTGAAATCGGAACTACATTTTTGTACGGAAACTGATTTGGATTTGGAACTTGACCTTCCTTATGAAAGATATTTTTTCTTTTTTGGATTGGGTCTTCACAAAGGATAAATCCTATATTACCAAAATGTGGTTACTCTCTTATTACCCAAAACTTTTGGTAACATCTTCCAGAACCCGCTCAGGGTGAAAATCACACGATGGGTTTCCATTGAAGATGATTGAGTAGAAGAAAATAAACCTGGTCAAGAGAAGATATTTAGAGCAAAATATCCCTTAGAATCATTAATCCGAAAATCTTTTAAAAGATCACATGCTTTATGGAAGCAGTTGTGAGGAGCATGAAGCAGCCCTTTGTTAATCGTATGATTGACAAACAACTTATCTTTCATAGACTCAAGAAGGTACCAAAAATCAAACTTGTTTTGAGCCGCACATACAATTTTAGTTGTGAATGTGTACTTATATATATTCAAATGAATGTTATACCAAAATATATATTAAAACTTTACTTGTTCCTTTTTCAAGAACAACAATTTCAAAAAGACTATAGTGAAAAGATACTACTAGAGAGTCCTTTTGAAAAGTATTACACATATCAGTTTTTAACATAAAAAATGTTACATAGGTATTTATGATACCTCTAACTATCAAAATTCTATACAACATTCTTGAGATACGTATGGCATTAATCCATATTCTAAAGATAATCTGGAGAGAGAGTTTTTCTTCCTTTATCTGTGTCTTCCACCATGAAAAATTGAAGCCATCAAATCTTGATGGTACGTTAACTGAATCAATTATAGGTTTTATCAAAACCATTTTATATTCCAGTCTTATAGGTTGGATTGCACCAAACATAGATTGCTAGATCTTTTTGTGTTTGCCTATTCTGATACTAATTGAAATGACGAGGGTACCAAGTACACCACAATATTTTAGATATCATCCTATAAGTCCTATACCTTGCGTGATCTAATATAGACAGAGACTGTCAAGAAGATAACAACCACAAGGTCTACACTTCGTACATAGTTCGAAACCGAATCTTAACTATAGGGATCAACCCAAGTATTTGGGATTAACGTATAATGTATATACTTTTTGAAAAAGCGGGGGTACTACACCACACCCAATATTTCGTTCGGAAATCTGTATGGACTAAACCTTAAAAATATTCCGAGAGTAAAAACTCAATCAAAGAATAATACTAAAGAGTTTATCTCTTTTTCTCAAATCAATCAGCAAGTCAAACAGATAAAAATCTATGAGCCTGGTTGATGTGAGAAATACTTGGATGGTACCAAATACCAATATCCAAGATTAATCAAAATCTTATCCAACAAACAAGGTCGGATTTATCAATGATGATTGATTAACGCACAACCTGTGATATTTCAATTATAAAGATAAATAATATAATGCGGAAAAGAAATAACACAGACACCAGAAATTTTGTTAACGAGGAAACCGCAAATGCAGAAAACCCCGGGACCTAGTCCAGAGTAAACACACACTGATTATAAGCTATTACACCAATTTCCTACTACCTATT
Organism: Papaver atlanticum; assembly: GCA_023531105.1. NCBI lineage: Eukaryota > Viridiplantae > Streptophyta > Magnoliopsida > Ranunculales > Papaveraceae > Papaver > Papaver atlanticum. The sequence continues at coordinate 1,136,055 of JAJJMB010006268.1, forward strand.
CGGACTAGATGTAATACCTACTTAAGCTGTATTCAAGCACTTGTAGAACTCCTAGCAGAACATTGATTCTCTTTAGGAATTCTTTTCGTAAAACTTCTAGCAGAACACAAATTCTCTTTAGAAGTTATTCTTGAAAATCTTATGGGAGAACAAGGTTCTCTTCAGAAGCACTCTCAAAAATCTTTTAGCAGAATGTTAGTTCTATTTAGAAGATGTAACAACAATGTTGATACTTTTCGATCTTTTGTTTTCACAAAACACTGATTTGATTTCCCATTAGATGTGAATCAAGGTTTTGGAAATCTGCGTTTGTTTTGTGAAAAACAATTACAAAGTAAAAGTAATATCAAAACAAACTTGTAGATTAGGGTTTATTATACTTTTCAAAAATTGAAGAGAAACCTAATTATTCTACAACAAGAACAACTAGAATAAATCTAGAGATATCTTGTTTAAAACTTCTTAAGGATTTTTACAAGATACATTAATCGAAGTTTTCTTTCTATTTCCGATTTCGACTAACAAGTGTTGGTATACGATCGAGAACTGAAATCTATCAAAACCTAGGGTTTATGACCAACAACTCTTGAATGGTCTTATATCAGAAGAGAAGACCTTAGAATAGACAAGAGGTGAAAAACCTAGATTACAAGTTGTACAACAATCACAAAGATTATTATCAACTCGGCTTTGTGATCCCCAATACCTCTCACTCTTGTTCATGAAGAACAAAAGACATGAAAAACAACCTTATAAAGCTTACACTAATTTTCCAAAGGGGATAAAAAACGTGTAGCACTCACGAACCCTTTATTTATAGTGAACAAGGTAGCTTGAAAGCTAAGCAAAGATGATTTCCTTTTTCAAGACTCTCCTAATTTTGGGAGTCTTTCCTAAGTTACAACTCTTGCCAAAATAATTAATTAATTAATTAATTTAGCAAATATTGTATTAATGTGAATAAATCACAATTTATCTTAGGAAGGAATTAAAAGATATCACAAACACTTTAATATGGTAATCAGATATGTTTGGAGTAATAGCTATCTTGCCTAGATAAGGAAACATCAAATACATGACTAAAAAAGGCCTCTAGTCACGTAATTGGGCTCAAGTCCGTGAATCGTTACAAACAGTTCATGGATTGTTTCCTACTAACGAACTGCAACAGTAACACTTATAACCGTTGCTTTAATGAATCACTCATAACTTCATCGTTATAACTCGGAAATGAGTGATTCTTGGCTCGTTGAATTCGTAAGCTCATTCACTATAACATGAGATCCTTTCTAGGGATAAAGGTTATTGTCACCAAAGTCGTGGATCAAATAACCTCAAGTATATATACATAAATGTACATTTACCGTCATATGAATTGTTTCATAGAGTGAGCATTTATTTTGATAGATTAGAAAGGTAGAATTGTAGAAGAATCCAAATGAAATCAATTACCACATACCTTTGTTGATAAAGTCCTCGTTGATGTCTTCTTGTAGTCTTCAATCTTCATCCTTCAAGAATGGCTCTTCGTGGACCTAATCTAGTCTGAAACTAAATTTAGTATACTAAATCAAGAATGCATTTTAACAACTAAATTTGACAACTAGCTTGACATACAACACTAGTGGGTTCAACCGAGAAATGCTCTAACACTTGTAATTATAACTAAAAAAAGAATGCGGAAAGTAAAAGTAAAGACACGATAGGATTTTGTGAATGAGGAAACCACAAATGCTGAAAAATCCCGGGACCTAGTCCAGTTTTGTATACTCTCAGAATTAAGACGCTATGCAAAGACACTACCAACTTCGTATAGTTGAGACCAAGTAAACTAAGCTTCCTCAGTATACTTGCTCCTACAACCAATCTGCCCAAGGCACATGAATCCTAAGATGGAGTCCACTATCTTAAGTTGCTTCAACCTCTTTGAAGACTTTAAGCACTCAACCATTTCGATCATCTTCCAAACAGTAGGAGCAGAGATATTGTAGTTGAGTGTGACAAAGGATTTTCTATTTAAAATCGATTAAACTTCTTTGTCTGGTTTAGATCTTCCAAGATCTGGATTAACAAGTTAACCCGATCAAGTCAAAAAGAACTATAAGATTCGGATATTGAAGAGTACCACCAAATGATAGCTTGTTGATCTAAATACGACTAGCAATAACAATTTTATCAAAAGATAAACTAGATCTAGTCGGATCCCATCATATCAAGTTTGTGCATGAAGGAAATCACAAAGATACGAAACCAATAATAAAAATCTTTTTGTCTTCAAATATGTCTTTTGTACCTGCACAATAACAAACTTGATTGCGACTTATGATCGATCAGCACAGAGCGGAGTCTGTTAACAATGAATGATCATAAGTCAAAGTCATACCTAAATATAGATCTGAACTGTCGTTAATCTCTTGATTTAGTTTGAGTGACCTTATGTTAGAAGAGAATGCTCTCAAGAATAATCAAACAAGGTGCAATCAAGAGTTAACAAACCGTTAGTCAACCAAATCAATAATTGAAAACTAAAATAACATGCAATTCTATTTTCCGACTAACGGTACTAGTAGGCGCTTCTTGATCCCAAAGAAGTCTTTAAACTAGCGGACATAAGAGATTTCGCCTAATTAAGTTACTCTCCTCTCCAAGATAGTATTACGATAATACTATTAGTAGATGAAAAAGCAGGGGTATAACAACCACACCCAATATTTTGTTCGGCAATCTGTATGGACTAACTCCAATATTATTCTGAGAGCACCATCTTATAAAGAGAGCTCAACCAAAAAAGATATCAAAGAGTTATATCTCTTTTTATCAATTCAATCAGCAAATCAAAAAAATAGAAATCTATGAGCCGGATTGATGAGAGAAATAACTTGGACAGTACCAAAGACCAATGTCCAAGTTTCAATCAATTTATATCCAACAACTAAAGGTCGGATTTACCAATTGATTGAACTACGCAGAACCTATGATATTTCAATTATATAACAAATATAATACGGAAAAGAAATAACACAGAAACCAGAAGTTTTGTTAACGAGGAACCCGCAAATGCAGAAAAACACCGGGACCTAGTCCAGATTTGAACACCACATTGTATTAAGTCGCTACAGACACTAGCCTACTACAAGTTAACTTCGGACTGGAATGTAGTTGAGACCTAACTAAATCTCACACCGATTAAGGTACAATCGCATTCCTTATGCCTCTGAATCCCAGCAGGACTCTACGCACTTGATTCCCTTAGATGATCTCACCCACAACTAAGAGTTGCTACAACCCAAAGTCGAAGACTTATAAACAAATCTGTCTCCCACATGATCATCTTTTGACTTATTATTTAGTTTCCAACAAATAAATTGTTTCTAACTAAACTCGTCAAGAACGTAGCTAAAGCAAAAATCTCCCAACACATATTTTGAGAAATATATAAGCGAGTTAAACTCGGCTCGAAATATCAAATGTGTATAATATGAAAGTTTATATAGCTATATGACTTAGTCTTATTAGGAGATATAATAAAATAGACTTCTGAGTGATAGATAAGTTTTAGTCTCCACATACCTTTTGTTGATGAATTTCCTCCAAGCTCTCCTCAGTAGATCTTCGTCTTCAATCGATGAACGCCGTGAAGTTTAAAGCTCAACTACACATTCTATCCTAATATGAAACATAGCTATAAGTATACTAGAAATCAAGACTTATAGTTTTGATAACCTAAACTTTACAAACAAGCTTGAGATAGCAACACTTGCGAGTTCGACCAAGAAATGCTCTAATAGTCGGCTACAACAGTTACTACGAAACAAAGTGCCTTCCTAGGGATAAGTTTGTAAGAAGAACAAGCTTTACTGTTTATAGACCAAGGTAGTTTCGGAGACCAAGGAATTTCCATCACCCAAAATATTCTTAAAATATGCAATAAAGCACCTAAATTCGATTTTTTCTAATTCAAACCAATCGAACTGTATAACCGAAATTTTCATAGACAACTCAATATAAGGTAGCACTTAACTAATATATCTTTCCAGAGATATGTTTTGGTTGCTGGTAAAAAAAAAACATATTGATTTCGAAAATCTCAAAAAGATTCTCTACTATTACGGTTTGGGATCTCACCTTGTGTATCAAGGAATATCTTTGAACGATTAAGAAATAAGATTTTAGGACATGTACAAATCACTCATTATATTGATATCTTGAACTTTCCTATTTTGTAAACCAAATTTCCAAATCACACAAACCCTAAAGTGTATGTGACTTAAAGAAATCGGTTTTGCCTATCGAGGTCGTTTTTACCATGACTCCTAAAACAAGTTAGGATCAGTTCTACCTTGACTCCCAATATTGGTAGGGATCGAATCTACCTTGAGTCCTAACATAATCTAGGATCGGTTATACCTTGATTCCCTATATATGTTAGGATTCGTCCAACCTTAAGATCTTCAATGAAAACCGGACCTTCAATCCTCTTGATTTCCTTTCAACTACGAAACAAGTTTGTACATCTAGTTCCTTAAACTCATGCAGTTAAACATAGTTTTCTAGGTATGAAATCAAACCTATGTTCACTTAACAATCTAGTAACAAGTTACAAAGATTATGTCAATGTTGCAATTACGAAGTTCAAAAGATAAGCACTATAATTTGTAATTCATTATACCAATATAAAGTACTTATCACTATTGATATATATTGTTCCTTGACACTTTAATCACAATATGATGATCGAGCCACTTATACTAGAGTTCCATGTATATAACTTTGCATGTTATGTTTACAATCAAAAACGTTTTTAAAGCTTACGATATAGAAATGAAAACAATCCAAGTCATGTATTACTAACCTCAAGTGGAAGGATGATGTCATCGTTGATGTCGATACGTCTTCGGAATCTTCAGGTCTTCAGGGTGATACTTGTATGTCTCAACATTTCTAGACTTCCCAGTCTAACCTAACAAAGTTGACTCCAGTAATCTAGTCAAGCGACTTATGAGTTTTGATATTAAAATATGACAACCAACCTTGACATACCAACCACTACACCAAAAATGGAGTTTTGCAACTGGCTTGCGCTGTTGCGACAGGGGGCGACTCGAATTTTCACAACGGACATGTAGCTGTTGCGAATTCCAAGTCACAACTGTTTTTGCTAGCAGCTGTTGAGACTCAAACCATTAGCAACATCTATCCAGCAGTTGCGAAATTTTTACTATTTGTTGCTAAATATTGACACAGTCAACCAAGACTGACCCAACATTTAGCAGCAAAAAATTTAGCAACAGGTAACAACTGTGGCTAAATTTTTGCAACATCAAAAAAAAGAAGGCCGGTCTCCGTTGACCTAGTCAACATCTTTTCACCCCCATTTCTATTTTATCCTGCAACTAACCCATAAACCCTATAATTCTTGCGATTCAATCAATCAATCAATCAAATTCTTCGCCATTAATACTGATATGTTAAATGATACATGTTTAAACATCAAAAACATTTTACAAAAAAAGGTACGGAAACAACTATGTTCATTTTGTGACTACAATTTCTTCTAGATTTGAATCAACATTCTTAACTTAGTTTAGTTTCAAAAGAGAAGACACATATACAAAGAATACAAGAAACTCATACTTGTGAATCAGTTGTTTCCTTATCTCGCCTTCCTTGTTCTTTCTCAGCTTCCTCCTGTTGCTTCTTGATTTGCTTCTTCATTTAAGCTTTCTTTCTCACGGTGGTTTGCTGCATTAGACAGGAAAAAAGAGTTATGTGTGGCAACACAATAACGTATTCCAATATTGGAAAATTTTAGCTGCATTAGAAATGTTTTATGACAACAACCAAATTCCAAGCACTTCATCTGTTGGAATAATATGAACTTGCAATTATGCATACAGTCTGCAACAATCCTGATAGGTGGAATACAGTTTTCATAGTAACAAAAATAGTGAATTAATGTAATAACACAAAAAACAAGAATGTAAAATCATACAACTCAGACATTTGACAATAAATATAAATCTGATATCTCAATAAAAACAGGCAAAGGTGAAAGGGACTTACAATATATAAGAATATTAAGAACACTGGGATATCATCCGTCCTCTCCAAGCTATGCTGGGACGTCCAGCGTGCAAGTGTAATTGTATGTCCAGATTCATTGTCTAATCAAACTGCACCTGAAATGTAATAAATCATTAGCTCAAACAATCATAAAGCTATAAAACCTTGGAAAATACAAAAAAAAAAACATTAAGTTAATGGTTTTGCGTGGCTCAATACTGTGATTGATTAATCCTTGCAAATACTCGATTAATGATCTAATCAATGTGACCAACAGACATCAGTATTTTGAACCTATAATGGAACCTAGTTCAAATTTTTGTATCAGTACTAATAAACGAAGGTAACAATCAATAACAACAAGAAGAAAAGCTAGTAAAAATTAAATGTAACTGAACATGGTCATTAGTCTGCCGTATGTAGCACATGATATTGTATGCCAAGGCTGAAAGAATGACCAACCTGCAGCAACAGTTGATGGCCAGTAGCACAGCAGCTCAGGGTCTATCAAAGACAGCACTGCTAGGTATTTGGCTCTGTACTCCATTTCCTCGTCATCTCTTGTTGCTTTCAGATAGAACCTGGCAAAATTTGGCCTTAAAATTCTCATAAATGACAATAAGAAATAATAATCCATACAGAATCAGGGATGGGTGCAGTGCGTCTCACTAGTATATTGAAGGTTTGGTCACGAAACAGAAGGTGAAGGAATGAATACCATAAGAAGTTGTAAGTGGTGGGAAAGGAAGATAGGAATTTGAGGACCTGTTGAACTAACCACTCCATGGCAACAATTTCACACCAGATATACACATTGCTTCCAATCTGAAATATCCTTTGCCTTAAACTGCATATATATTTTGTACAGAAACATATCAATAGCAGTCAATGTAAGCTCTAACCCTTCTGATGCGTATAAAAAATGTCCATGTGACCATGTAATCCATGGCAAAAAGGTGAATAAAACTTACCTGTTGTACTTAAACTGCAGAACATACTCCTATTCCCTACTGACAAGAATTTGAAACAAGATGACTCTAAACAACAAACAAAAATATAGAGCGACAACTGAAGTACTAACAATGAGTATTGGACTTTCAAATGCTTTTGCTGTATTCAAAACACTGATCACTGATAATAATAATACAGGTGCAAGAATAGGAAACAAAAAGATACCTATAATGGGGTTTTAATGAATAACCCCAACTGCATGTACAATATAAATTTTAGGACTCTTTGAATTGCATTCCCAAAAAAAATCGAAAATGATACAGCAAAGATAGTTTTTCATACTGCTCTGCAATTAAAATAAATTTTTTTTCACAAGTCAGCCCAAAGTGGCTAAAAGTAAGCATATCATGTACATGTACTGAATGTGGTATTATCTGCCTAGTCAGTTGAATATAATGACTTACGGAGTAGTGTACTGAACATAAGGGACACATCAATTTGTTTGGGCATTCTTCGTGTTGATTCGCAAGTGGATTGGTCTCCCCATTAGCAGTGCCAGGTATCCACAGACCCTACCGACCTGCGGATTGCAATCAAGTGCCAAATCAGAAAGATAACATCAAAGAATAACATCATGATTGACAGGCATAATCAGGACCAACTTTCTTGACAGAAAGAAAAACATCTAAAACACATCAGATCGCCTGGCCCCAGCAGAATCACCAAGCAAAAACGACAAAGCATGCAGTTGATGATGAGCTACTTCATTTTCTCTTCATCAATGTAATTACTTTAGAAAAACATGTAAAAAAAAAGAAAGAAAAAACACAAGAAGCAAACCAAGTGACATTGTGCTTTTAAGTCTTGCTTCTAAAATAACATACCAAAGCAATCACTAACTTCTTTTATAACATATCAAGGGACTCACCTGTAAATCTCAACTACGATAGAGCAATTTGAAGGTTATCCACATTACTCTATATAGTAAAAAGATCCAACATAACTTAAATTATTCCTAAGCTTAACAAAAATCCCTTCAACTTGTAATAGGGGAGAAGGAGGAGCAAAGAGACAGGGGACGTTTGCTTAGACAATGTGAGACCACCTACCTCTTTGTCTCCTCTTGGAACAAATAGCCCCAACAAAAAGGATGCTTTAGACTTCATATATCTTAGTTCATGAGCTAATCAATGAAGTGCATACACATTTCCATCAGTATGGTCGCGAACAGTTTCCACCATGTTGATGTCTATCAGGCCGAGAGCCTCCATCTCTATAGTTGTCTCTACGCCCACCACCATAACCATCACCTCTACCACCGCTATAATAACCAAAAAAGAATAGAAGAGAACACTATAGCCATTAGAAATCTGAGATAGTTTCTACACATCAAATTTTCACAATATATAGTTAATAACAAAAGAGCAATTCTGAACCTCTGATACGCATATCACTATGCAAACTATGTCAAAGGAGAAATATCTAGGTTTACTTACAATTTAAAACTAGATGTCTTGTACAACTGCTAGCTTAAAATCCTCGAAAGTAGAAAACCAGAACCGACAACTTTCCTTCATCATCAACTGAGGTTCTGGTTCAGAAACCTTTTCTTTTTGCAATTAAAGGAACCTTATAGAACTGATTCTGAAACATCCAAGGAAATTTTTAGTTAGTGATAGGAAATCATAGGTTAAAAACCTTAAATCTTCTTTGCAAATACAGGAACATCTAGATGCAATCTTTCAGTTGAAGCAATAACAATCATTGAAGAACAAAAAAAAGGTTCAGATTAGGTCGAAAATCGTAAGTGAATCAAATTCAAAAAGTTTTGACGGGTATCAGAGATTGAGATGCTCTGCTTACTAATCTAAAGATTGATTTTCAATCAAGAAAGTTGATCGAGAGATCTATCACATCTCAGTTACGAACCCTAGAAAATTTTTGGGGAAATATTTTCGAAATTTTAAGTTCAAAATAAAGATAAAGATGAGATATATAAATCTTAACTTCAATTGCTAATCAGAAAAATAAATAAATAAGGTAGATCGAAGATTTTCTATCTCAGATAAAATTTATTTTTGAGATAAATTAAAATTTGATGAAAATAAAAACTAAAAAAGAAAAACTTATCTCCATATCTCGATTTGAGGGTGAATCCTCTGATTTCATTCCCAACTAAGGTTTCTTTTTCGAGAACGAGCATCAATGGAATCGGAGAAGAGAGAAATATAGGAAGAAGGTATCAGCAGAAAAGAGAAAGAGAAACTGAAAGAGAACTTGTGTGGGATCGATAGAAAAGAGATTGTAGAAATTTCAATCACCACAATTGGAATTTATGATTTACATCTAACCGTCCAAAGGTTTGGGGTGTAATAATATTTCCAGTTCAAAAAAAAAAACAAAAACAAAATTCAATTATGGGGCGGAAACATACAACTCAAGTGTTTTCAGGTGTTTGCGGCCACACGCGTAACTGGCATGCGTGAAAGAAAAACAGTTGCGATTAGCAACTGAGCTCCAGCAGTTGTGAAATTCGCAAGCAACTGCAATTCGCAACAGCTAAATTTCTGTTGCGAATTTGAGTTGCTAAAACCTGAATTTGGTGTAGTGAATGCTTGGTGCGTTCAAACGAGCAATGCTCTAACACTTTGTCCCTAGGCTAGCCTTTTATTTATTTTTCCTCGTCTTGTACAGTTTAATTGCTTTTAGGTTTAGGTTATCTAGTTTTATTTTGGTTTTCACCTTTTAGGTTTTGCCTTTGATGATTCTTTTAGATAGTGTAATGTTAGTATTTTCATATAATATGTACTTTGTTTGTGTATTTATAGTGTACAACTTGATAAACTTTTGTGTATCTTCTTTGACTAGTAAAATGAAGGCTCCTGTGAAACAACATTATGTTGAAGTCAATGCTGGATATGTTACTATGGCTTCTTCTTTTAGTAGATTAAGCTCAAGGGATGATGATCCCAATGGGTGCATTTTCTCAAAGATGCAACATCAAAACTTACCAAATGAATCTTCGATTGTGGCAATGCACCCGCCATCCGCAATCAGCAGCAGGACCCTCCTTTCCTGGATACGTCGTCGTGACACTTCTACCGCTCATGAGGTGACTAGAGGGCGCAAGAACAACCCATCTTGATAGTTCTATTGCGAGCTGATCCACTCATCTTCCACAACTTGTTTGCAGATTATTACATACTACCAGTATTAGAAGACTTCTCATTGGATACCGATGGATAAATGAAACTTTCTAGGTCACTGACGATTTACTTTTGTTTAGATTATACTGAGATTTATTTGAGTATTATTTTCATTTTCGGACTTATCACGTTGTACTATTTCCTTGTCAAGGTTTTATCCTTATGGATTTTCCTTGTCAAGGTTTTAACAAGGCAACACAAGCGTGTCCAACACCGGATTGTGGTTTTTCTTTTGTTTTATGCTTTTTGCTATTGTTTCTTTTTCCATTTCCTTGTAGTAACTTTTAAATTAAATTTTCTTATAAAAAAAACAAAAGAAATAAAGAAGGTAAAGCCATCATTTCCTTACAGACTTTTATAACTGACATGTGTATTCATCTTAACGTACGTACCTACTTCGATTTTTACGTTGGAAAATCTGACTCAAGAGGGATGAAAGAAATACACATAAATATTGTATTTCTCACTCCAAGGATCTTTCGGAATCGCACTCTTCTGTATATATTTGCAAATATAATTCGATACAAAAGTTAGTACTTTCGAGATACAATGAAACCTTAAGGCTGCATAATCCAATTCAAATTTTGTACTCCCTTTATTTGACCAAGAACGCAATATGGAGAATCTTATGGATTGAAAAATCAAGAAACTTATAACTGTTATTGTACATCATTGAACAATAACAGTTTTATACAAAAAGTGTCATTGGATAACTATTCGGCAGCAGTTCAAAAACTGTCACGATTGTTCAGCATTATTGGTGTGAGTTTTCTTAAGAAAATGTTACCTATATCATGTAGGTAATTATTTTGTAACAGTTAAATCGTAAACTGTCATAGTTTTGAAACTTGAACTGTCACCAAAGCTAAAGTCCAGTCTGAAGTCTGATAGTAGGCTAGTGTCTGTAGCAGCTTAATACAGTTTGGTGTTCAAAGCTGGACGAGGCGCCTGGTTATTTCTTTAGGTGCAGTTTTCCTCGTTAACAAAATTATTGTATGTGCGTGTGTTATTTACTTTTCCGCATCTTTTGATTGTTTAAAAACACTATACAGGTTCATACTTTTATCAAACGAAAAGTTGGTGGTGTACTTCGTACCCTCTTCTTTTCAAGGTTTACTGTATAATAATCCTATTTTATCTTCTTGTTAGTCCTCAAAGTTCACATCATGCACCACCAAAGTTTTTCCTGCAAATTTCTTTGGTAGGTTTAGGCCCATTAGAGCATCTCCAATAGAAGGTGCAAAAAATCCTATGTGGCTTTTTTATTTAGTCCTTTAATTTATGAGGTCTACACATAGAGTAATTATAAGACCTCATATCTAAAAACCATCTCCAACAGTAGAGAATTTTTTTGAAAAAATAGTGAAAAATATGACGTGGAGGTGGAGCCGGAGGTGTAGATAACACTTTCTTGAACACCTTCATATTTAATAATTGGTCCCTCTTAATTTGTTGGAACCTACTATTGGTGATGGATTTATACCAAACAGGGGTCTAAAATCCTATGTGTCACTTAAAAAACAAAAATTCATCCTCTGTTGGTGATGCACTTATCAGAGTAACGGGGGCTTGTTTTGTGCACGACACGGCTCACATCTTTACTTTTTACTGGCTTCCTTTGTATACTTCTCCTTACTGGCTTCCTTTGTACACTTCTCATTTTTGTTCAATAAAAGACCCTTTTCTTTTCTTTTTCTTTTCTTTTCTTTTTCTTTGTACACTTCATCAGATAACTCGTTCCTTCCTCGATACAGTCATCTCAAAAACCCTTGATCCTTCAATAAAAAACCCTGACTTGCTAGTTTTCTTCCCGATGACTTCAATTTCTCGCAAAGTTCATCCTAAACCATCCGGACCATATGGTTTGCTAAATTACGCAATGATGATTTCAAATTCTCGCAAAGTTCGTCCCAAACCATCCGGTGATGATTTAGGTAACAACACTTCAATTACCGGTCAGCACTCATCATTAATAGTTGATAATGTTGATATGATAGCACAAATTCTAGTTCGTTTACCAGTTAAATACTTGCTTAGATCCAAATTAGTCTCAAAAACATGGTTATCTGTTGTCACTGCTCCAAGTTTTGTTCGTAACTATTCGGTTCGTAATCGTCATTCAGTATCAGGATTATTTTTGAACCAATATTCCGAAGTGTTTGAAGGAAAATATGAGTTTATCCCTCTGGATAAACAAAATGGCACTAGGGGAATTGAAAAAAGACAGGAAGCGGACCAGGAATAATAATAATGCTGATTTCACCAGAGATTTCTCATTCAAAACCCTAAATTTCTTGAATGTTCCTGGATGTATTAAGATTGAACAATCTTGCAATGGTTTAGTATGTTGTAGTGTAAAGAATATTCGTCATAAACCCGAAGTAGCTGCTTATTACATCTATAATCCATCCACAAAGAGTTATAAAATCGTACCTGAATCTCCATTCCGACAAGATGGTTGTCGTTCTGTTCATAGTATGAGTTTAGCTTTTGATCCACTGAAATCTCCATATTATGAAGTTATCTGTTTTTCGTCAGACAACAAAGAGAAAGCTCAGATGGAGATATACTCTTCGAAAACATCTTCATGGAGGCTTTGTAAAGCTCCTTTTGATTCAAAATATAATGAATTTGGTTTTTTTAATATGGATATGCACAAGTCTGGTGTCTTCTGGAATGGTTCACTGCATTGGGAGTCACTTTACTTCGATATAAATCAAGAATTATTAAAGGAAATGCCGAAGTTACCTATTGCTGATGATTATAATAACACCGATGAAGACGAGGATGAGGATGACAGTCACGGTGATAGCGATGATGATGACACTGAGGATAGTATGTCCGTTGAGTATTTTGGAGAATGTGGGGGGCATTTATTTCTTATTCAAATTTCTGATCCACATGGGAGTTTTAAGTTTAGAATTTTGGAGATGGAATCGACTACACAGGGTGGAATGTTAAATATCAGGGCAACTTAAAGAAAATGACACGTCAATACCCAAAGTTAATGCTAGATGAATATGCGGTTCAATATAATTTTGGGTTGGATTTCTCAATACTGCTTGTTGAAGAGAATGAAGAAGAAGAAGAATCCATAAAGATGGTTATAAGGGTAATAGATAAGGTCATCTGTTACAATCTTAAGAAAAAACGTTTCACAGCAATTCATAAATTGCCATTTGCTGCAGGAGGCCCAGAAATGAATTCGCCTGCATGGTTTGAAGCTCATCAATTCATGAGTCGTTGGCTAGTGTTTGATTATCTACTCTTAGGTTTATTTTGCTGAAACAAGTTGACCTCAGTTTCTTAGGGGATCATCATGTAGATTGGATCTTTTCTTTTGCTGGTGTCTAGTGTCTACAAGAATTCCCTCCAAAGAAAGAGACATATAATCTTGCATTACACAGGAACTCCTATAGAGAATGCATATGATTAACAATTTAACATTTAATGTTTATTATTTTTCTAGTTTATCATTATTACATCGTACAACCATGTTTATTCAATGCCGGAATTACAAAGTCTAAATATCTACTCCTCTCCTTCTCTCCCTCCTTACGTCAGTGAAGATATGCATGTGCGATCTTCCCTTTTTTCTGCTCACTGACTTCCCATCTTAAGATGTCTTTCACTTTTTCTCTCTCTCTGGGGTGAATATCAGCAGCGTGGTACTTGGTAATAAGTGAGGCACTATGTTTTAGTTCTGCTTCTTCCCACCAGCCAGAATACGTGAAATTTGGAGGCCTCGGCTGAAAGCTTGGTTGAAGAGCAACCTTGTCTGGAATTCAGATACGAATGGGAACCAGGCCAGAATTGCTACGGGAGAAAAGATAATGAGTCCCATCACGTACTCATACCCTCTTGCTAGAGCTTTGATGGAGCTCCACAACCCTAGTCCCTTCATCACAGGCTTGCATGCTTGAGATATCTGTAGTGACAAGAAAATTCATATCACCAAAAAATAATAAAAAGAACACTCCACAAAATTAATAATTAGAAAGAGCAAAAACCTTGCGGTTTCGCAGTGAAAGACACAGTGATACTTCTTTGCCAATTGTATACATGGGGGCATACCTGTAATAAAGCCCAGCCTGTTGGCATGAAGGCCAAAAGGCTAGCGAAGATGTCTCCAACAGTGAGATTGAGTAACGTAAACAGGATTCCGAGTGTCACAATGGCTCCAATGAACAGAAACAACTTCAACAGTCTGAACATTAGCTGAAAATCTGCGCTGAACTTCTTTCTACCCATTGACACTATCTGTTTTCGCCATTTTCAAAGTAGTAATTCCCCAAAAAGGAAAAACATAATAAATGAGTCAAAAATTTGATGAACTGACATCAAAGTAAAAACTGATGACAATGCTTTGTCTAATGGAACATTTATATCTCACCTTCAAAATGATCATAACAGCCACAATGACCAGCCAAGAGAGACCATAAACCTGAAAAATAAATAAAAACAACACAAATAAATGGGAATCCCTAATCATTTGATAGATTTACAAGTTAATACAATAGTAATTTGGAAGGAAAAAAAAAAGATGGCAGTGCAGATATTAAAAAAATGTCAAAGATTTCATGCCAGCAGAACTAAACTAAAATGAATGGGTTGATTAATAACTTACGATAATGCTTTTATTTCCATTGGCAACATGTAGATGATAAACAATCCCGTACTGGTAGAGGAAGAAACGGAAGGAAAGAACAATCTCCCAGAACCTCCCAAAAAATCCAGTGGATTGGAGGTGCTCCTGTTCCTCTTCCCACCACGACTCCCAGCTCTTGCTTGCTGGAACACCAATACCCCCCCTGCTGTTTATCCACTTTGACCAGTCGTCCCAATCTTCAACTATCTTCTGCCACTCAAAGCCCGAAGGGTTAAAAAGGAATGGTCCAAACAGCCAAGATATCACCAAGAACCAGATCGAGAAAGTGTAGAGTGCATAAGATCGAGAGTCAGGAGTGGCAGCGCCATATATCCGGTAAGCAATCAGCAATACCATCAGTTCCAGTCCCTTCACAAAATGACTCCTTGAATACATCCTGTAGTTCTCAGCAAATTTCTCGTGGCGGACAACAAAACCACGTCCAGTGGCTCTATACTTCGCTCCACCGTGCAACACTGTACGTCCAAAATAATGGGTCTTTGTTCCAAGAGAAAACGTGAAAAAGACGGCTGCCAGCTGAAGCTGCATAATAATTATGTCACTCATTGCAGTCCTAAACCCTCTCTCGAGTCCAATTTCCATAACCATGGGTAAGGCCATCAAGAAACCTATCTGAACGAGAGATTGTGATGCCATTGCCGCCTGCAGAGGATCGTCTCCCTTCGCCTTTGCAAATTTCATAATCGACTGCTCCAAACCACTCAATGACAAGTAAAGTTTTCCGTACAAGAAAACATAAACTACAAGGACAACCATCTGCACAAATGAAGGACAAGACCAAATATAACACAGTTCAGACTTCAGAAAAGTGACAAACAAGAGATTGAATCATTCCTAATTAAACTATTTTTTCTCAACCCTTTTCCTAAGGCCTCAAATTAGATATATTACAAAGATAAAATCCTGGCTCTATTAAAAAATTTAAACATCTAAATCATGCCTCAGAAAACCTGTAACGTATGATTTGAATGATATTTTTAGTGCTTTTGTCCTCTTGACTTCTAATATAAGAGATATTAGTAAATGGAAATCCAAGTTTGGACAGTCCTTCCTTTATGTGGGGTTTTGTAGTTTTGAACTGATTGTTACAGAAATAAAGAAAGGGTCACTGCTTTATTGAGATGATTGATTATCAATTAAGATAAATCGAACATGTAGTCGAAATTAGGTAGAGGTCATTACCATTGAGCTGACGTAAAATCCAACGGTCGTGAAATAGCAGGATAGCATGCGGAACATGTCAAATCTATGTCCCAACCGATAGATATCCCTGCTTAGTATTTGCTCTCCATTACCACAAGCAACTTTTGCTTCAAAGAGGGATATTTGGTTAAAACCAACATCTCGTCCTTTTCCGACCTGAATGTACTCGTGGTGAGTGACGTTCCCACGCCGTAAAGTTGAGTTGAAACCTTTAAAGGAGAAATTGAGTTGCAAGCTTCAGAAGAAGATAGATATACCAGAAGAGCTCGAACACAAAAACTTTAGAAATGAAAATTTTATTGATAGATACATTACCAGCAAATATGTCTTCACTCAAATTAATACCACGAGAAGCCTTGCTAATGCCACCTCTAGTAATGTGAAAAATTCTGTCGAATACATCGGGATGACCATAATGGAATCGAACCCTGGAATAAACAATAAAATCAGTAGAAAAACAGAAACTGCAGTTTGTACTTCCACCAGTTTTATACTTCTATTAGATATTTTCGTACTGGTCCCTGTCCCACTAGGTAAGTAATGAAATTATTGGAAGATTCAGCATGTCTTAGAAGAGCTATACCACATTATACTACCATGTCAAGTGATGAGTTAATTTTGACTGATTTATGACTAGTTACTACGAACTGCGATCTAACTGAAAATTGAAAACTTATGTCGGATTTATTTCTTTTAGTAGTTAACTTTATAGAAATGTCTATCATAAATCAAAATTTGAAGTCCTGGAGGGAAGGGAAGTGCATGTGCAAGATATTTTGCCGGAAAGTAACTGATAATTAGATAGCCCAATAAGGTAAATAATGAATGAATCTTACTTTAATGGTCTTGCAAGAACTCTTTGACCAATGGTGACAAAGCTTGTTTCCTGATTTGACATAAACCAGGCCAAAGAAGAAACACTGTTGTCCACATGCAATAATCAACATTAGAATGTAATAATAACAGTCCACTTGGCACACCTATTGGAGTTGCAACCATCAAATTAACATCACCGTAAGACTGACCTTCCAGTAAAGATATGTTCACGCACACCCAAAATTGTAGGTGGCCGGATTCCATGATCCTCATTGAATTCTTCCAAAAGGTTACGCATTTTGAAAGCTTCTTCCAAATAATTGTCCTACACAAATGAATCAGATACTTTAAGCTAATGGGGCAAGAAATACTCCGGCACACAGATACCAAGTTAAACAATACTCAGGAATTACCTGGTTCATGTCAATGGTTTGAAGGGCTTCACCTCGAGTAAATATTATAGCATGGTTTTGATTTTCAGGCTTCCCTTCCCCTATCTTTGCTGCCCCTGGCAACTTTATCCGGTAGATTTCCTTTTTGCACAAAAAGATAGATGTAAAAAGATAAGTATTCTAAAGATAGATCTCCCCTGGCTCTATTGTTCGTAATGTTTCAATTCAGAATATAATTTGAACTCTACTTCAGTAAGGACATACGCCACATATCACATTAAGTGCAGTTTCATATATTGTCCTTCGAGCATCAACATAGTGCGTATATCCTAATATGAGGTTAAGACGAAACAGAACCTTGCGCTCCAGACAATGTTCAAGTGGTGGAGAATTAAAAAAGAATCTGAAGGAAAGACCTGTTGTTGAGCTAAGTCAAACAACAAAATTGACTTCTATAAACTGTAGGCTCATGAGTTAAGATGTATCTTTGGTAAAGAAAAATGGAAGAAATTATCAGAAAGTAGAACATTTAACAAATGTTGAAACTAAACCGTAGCCCTGGGACAAAATAGCAGACAAAGACTGAGCTGGTTTGGACAGATGTCAGTAGTTATCAGGTCCCCATTCTGTATGTGATTGCATTATAAAACAGGGGTCCCAACTATGCAGTTTAATTGGTGAATGGCATACAGATGTGGTGCCAAACTATTATAACTATTCACAAGAATATGGAAATTAGGATTCCTGCCAAGACTAATGAAGACGCTTGAAAGACCGTAAAGGAGGTTACCTGGTCCAAGTTGTCAACAGCTTTGATCAATACAGAATAGTACACCTTCTGTACACGGCCACCTTCACTCTCTTCTACTTCATCAATATACGCTACACGAAGAGATGGATTACTGCGCCAGAATCACCAGAAATTAGCTAATGGAATTAAACAAAGAAAAAAACTTTTGCTCCCAAATACAACTAGACAACAAAGAGAGAAGAAATATATCCATTTCACAGCAGGTGAAAGTGTAACTTACTTAACCATCAAGTTCAGAATGTCTGTAGCACGGCGATCACCACTTCGCTTCTGATTTCCATAATTTTGACAGGTTGCGACATACGTAAATTTCATATCAGCTACAGCCTCCAGTTGAGCATAGAGAGACCTTTGACTCTTCTTGTCTTCCTCTGAAGGAACGGTAACTGCCTTGTATCCTTCTAAGATCTCTGCAAGTTACAAAATATACAAATTCATGACATTTTACTGCATCTCCTCCACATACCACATACATAGAAAACAATGACAAAAGCTTTTTCTGTAAATTGTCTGTTTACCCCTCTCTGTAGCCATATCAAGGAAAGCTTGAAGCTTCAAAGCCCTCCTGTAGTACATCATTCCTCTAACTGCAAAATGCCGAACGTAATGCAATTCCCATAAGCCAATTGCAGACACCATTAAGTAAATGAACTACTTGTCATCATATACATACCCGTTCTGCAGAGTGTTTGTCCTCTTAGGGAGACCCAATGACGCAGATGCAAGATGTTCTCTTCATTTCCCCAAACCTCACTTGATTTTTTACAGTTGAGCCTCTCCATGAAGTTGTTCCATTCATCTAAAATAATTTAGTAAATGGTGAGGGAGAGACTAAATTACTGACACCAATCATACTGAACATCCTGTGCTGTTATAAAGTTATCTGTGTTTATTTCACACCTGGGAAGATTTTTTGCAGGTAAAACACAATTGATACACCATCTTCATTCTCCTGCTCAAGCTCACTCTTAGAATAGACTGTCTCCTCACTGTAGTATGGAGTCATAACACTGCCACCATATATAAAATGATTAATTCAAAGGCACCAAAAAACGATAAAAAATAGAATAATTAAAAGATTCCAGTAACTCCTTGAGTGGGCGACTTAAAAAGAAGTTTCTTAGTCTTATGTCAAATAATTGAATATATCTTTTGAAGCAAAGATATTGTAAGGTAAATGGTTCAATCAAGATATCCTAGTCAGCTTACGGTCATCACTAAGGGCTCCAACTATACCAGAATAACACAATAAGTAGTAACTCGGAAAAGGATCTCTCGTACTACTAGCAAATACCCATGGAGATAAACAAGAGAGAGAAAAAAAGAGAGCAGAAAATGGCAATTTTGCACATAAATCATATAGGAAATTCGATGCCAAAGTAACTTACTATGTTTCATTAAAAGAAAACCAATCACTCATTTCTAAGAATAAGTAAGGGCCAATCTAACCTGAATGAGAGCATTTTACGAACTCGTGGAGCACGTGGCATGTCCATAAATAACGAGTTTGTGAAGAAAGCAATCCTCCTACGTGCTTCGAGGTTTGTTGGCACGTTCACCGCAGATTCTTTAACCGTCAAAAGGAGGTGGAGACGCCTTATCTGAAGCAATGCGATTGAAACTGTCATCTAGAAAACCGGAGACAATTTCTGTAGCAGTGAAACAGAGATAGAGACAATGTACCTGTTCTTCCCACTGTGCTGTAGCAACAGGAGGGAACACGATAGCAGGTTTTGGGTCAGTACCAGCAAAAAGTTGTCTTCGTGGGACGGAATCCTTAGTGCCGTGTCCAAGCTCTACCAATTCACTAATGACAATGTGGAAGGAAACAGAAACAACGAAAGTTACCAGGTGAGACATTTTCTCTCGAAACATTTAATTTTTACTCTGATCTAAACGCAGAAAGGCAAAGATCACCAACCGAATCTCATTAACCATCATGTCATGGGTCACTACTTCTAACATGTCCTGCAGAAGTAATACTACCGTATCTCGTTTAGATTGATCGCCCTCTTTCTGAAATATTGTTACAAGAAAAGGAAAAAATCAATAAATCCCTTCATGTTCCAAACCAAATGACGACAGACTGCATACAAGATATGAGAAAGATGCTATGAAGTTAGATAACACTGACTCACCAAGATATTGACAAGCTCCACAAATTTGTTGCAAAGCGTAGGTAAAGGCTTCATTCTGAAATTTGCAAGAAATGTGTTCTTCCGAATGTTGCCTTCAATTTCTTTGATAATGATGCCGATTATCCTGTAACATAAAGAGGTATATGATTTAAGAAAGATGCAACTGACCACATAGACATAACACAAGGTCTGACCAACATAAGTTACCCGCAGTTGTACTGCAGACGAGCTAATTTTGTGGTAGAAAGAATATAATGATCAAACATATAAATAACACAGAAACAAAAATAACCTTTTCTCATTTTCCCCCACGACTAGAACATTCAGAATCAGTTTAAATGACTCGTAGCATTCAATCACAGCGCATTTCATATATTCATCGGCACATATGCGTTTCCAGAGATCAGAATCCCGGGTTCGAAATTGGGCTGCCATATCTAATGCTATTGGGATCTGCAAGATAAGTTTCAATAAAATTTAGAAATAAATGTAGCTTCACAAAAGAATACTAGAACGAATGAAAGGTACGAAATCAACCTTGCTAGCAAGCAAGAACGGGGGCCACTGAATTAAATTTAGGCTCGGATCAGATGTATAAGGCACAAGCAATAGATCCATTTCCCTGTACCAAAAAAGAACTCCGTACTTTCAGTTTTACTGGATTGCAGAACCTCAAAAGCCAGTAGAAAGCAGAACGAGGACCAATATCGCACGTAGGAGCTCTTACCTGTCACTTATTAGGTCTTCTTCCCTGAAACTGCAAATAACTTCATTCCATAACTGAGCAAACTTAGCAGCTTCAGTTCTCCTGCTTGCCGATACCTTCAAAGCAAAATATAGAACCATAACTTTTTGGTGAACATATTGCTTTCACCATAATGCATTTTAAACACCACAATATTGGAAACACAAAAAATACCTCAGCAAATTTCTTCGAGAAAGAAAACCCTCTTTTCCGAGTATCATCAGAAGGGACCAAACATTCGTTGAAGGCTCCAGGTAAAGATTGAAAACGTGATCTTAGCATGCCCAGAGTCCTTATCTATAAGAAAGCCAAAGGTTAAAGTTAATACACAATCATTAATTTGGACTAGCCACATTCAAATGCTTGGCACATTGTTATAATTTATGGGTTTATCTGATCTACCTAAAAATGAAATCATACTCTTTACAAACCAGGCCTTGTTATCTCGACGATACAAAAAGGTGTGGGGAGCGTACTATAGTTGTAGTTAGTAAGATGAAATGGGGCATGTTACGAACTAAATAGAGGTTCATGAAGGAAAGCTTATTTGAAGCATCATTGCAAAGGATATATTAAGTAAGCACTTGGAATTTTTTACCTCTCCGAGACGATCAAAAGCTCCAGAGAACCCACCACACAAGGTTGAGAAAATAGCGTACCAAATCTGAGTGTCCATAAAATAAACCTGCACAGGATAAAATCGTGTATAAGAAATACATCAAAGTAAAAAAGATTTTCAGTTATAAATAGTTAAGCTTACCAGAATCACGGGAGCCCACAGAGCAACAATTGCACCATAATTGTGTGTAGCTGCAGATATCGGATAAGTTTAATCATGAGCTATAGAAGGGTTAAAGAAGAGGATAATTTTGGAAGTGTGGTTAAATAAGATACCGTCAGGGAAAAATTCATGCCACTCGTATTGAACATGACGAACATTCATAATAGCTTTAGTTGGCTTCACCAATGTCTTAATCTGGATAAAAGGATATTGATTGAAGAAAGAGGTGTTAGGTAGATTAAACTAAAACTAAGACAACGACTGGCTACTCATCTTATACGCAAGAGATCTGCTGAACCATAATAAAATCAGCTTACCTGGATGTAGTAACTGAATGCTAATTTGGAGCACAGAAGCAGCACCCAGAAAAGAGTATACCTGGGAAAAAAGAAAATACATACCTTATGAAAACAAATTTGAAACCAACAAACGTGTTAAATTATAATCACAGCAAAACCAAGTATGTATTCCCACGAACCGTAGGACTTGTTTGGCTGGAATTGGTCATAAAAACAACTTTCAAAACAAAAAGTATGAAAACATTGAATATTCATTTTCAAACTCACTTGATAAGGGCAAACTGACTTTCATGCATTCCCCTTCCAACATATATTCTTGGCTGTAGAAGCGGGTAAGTGATAAAGTCGTGAACAATAGTGTAATAGAATAATAAAATTAGTGGAACTAAGACATTAAAGAGGCTTAACCTGAAAGAATCATCTTATAAGATAATTTCAAAACTTTGAAATTAAAAAAGAAAAGTATAAGAGCAAGTCACGGCAAAAGTTTTTATTATTAGAACTTTCCATGGAAATTTAAAACCCAAGTCAGTTAATCAGACTCAGACATGGTTCATTAAAACTTTGAATTAATGTTGATCTAATTTCAGATGATCAGTTTTTACTTTCACATTTACAGATACAGATACATCCACCACCCCTCATATCCAGAGTGGACTCCTGCAACTAACCTCTAGAGAGCTCCTATAGTCTTTTGGATTTAATTCGTGGCTCGGTATTCAAGATATATAAGGCTAATTGAACCATTAGTGTGTCCTCTAACTGTGTAGTACTGAGTTTTATCTTAATTGAGTTGTTGAGAAGACCCACCATTCCTGAAAATCCTTAAACAAGACTTAAATCTAACATTGATTCCACAAAATATAAGCATATTTTATACTAAGTCCAGAGGGAGCTGTTCAGTCTATCAATTGGACTCTGTCAAGTTATTCAAGCAATTAATCTATTTAATGACGTGTAACTGTTTGCCTTGAATAAAGCCCGCCTAGGCTCAGTGCATCAACTTGATGCACGAACTACAAATACTCTTAGAGATACTAAGGTGAAGAAAGATGAAGGAAAAGTGCAACAGTAAAATTAACCTAGAACAAAATAAATAAGGGACAAATACCTGTGACCACCATAACAGAAATCTTATGATATGCCAGTCTGAATTTTCAATCCACCTCCGAAGCATGGGAAATATGAACAAGATAGCTGCTAGTAAATTGGGAAGCAAGTACAAAGCCACAGCCATGATATAAAGAGGTGGTATTCCCTTCACTTGACGAAACCACTTCAGCAATTCCCTAATTTTTTCAGGCGCTGATGCTGAGGATTGAATGTAGCACAGTGGAAGAATAACGGCCCATGCAACACTAACTACTATCTTGAGAAGGTTTCTCAGAACATCAGTAAACTTCCACCTATGGTACCCAGGGAAATTCAAAACAAAGTCCAGTACACCTATCACCGAAGACAAAAGAAAGCAACAAACAAATAGAGAGATAAGAAAATCTCAGTAGCGATACATCAGTAACATTACACAATTAATTAAATTGGAAATTGAGAATATCGATCAGGAACAACTGAAAAAGCCTAGAATTCTTGCTGATGCACATTATTGTTATTCAGCTTATCACTCTTTAAGTTTACAGGAAATCATCCATCAGAGGAAGGAGGATATAAAGCAGAATTCACGAAAAAGAGGAGAAGAATATAGACAACTAGTATGTCCTAGTAAAATGAAAATAATTTATTCAGATAGATGAATAGCTAATGAATTAGTGGTCAATTGATCAGAAGCATAAATCTTTGTTTTACCACAAGTAGGCAGTCCCACAGAACATGACTTAATCCATGCCGTTCCAAGGTTTCGAGATATATGACCTCATGAGCTACCATAAGTTGGAACTGCTTTCAAAAAGTACCCCTTCCCAACTGGATTATGCTATCTTCAACTAAAGGAGAAATAGTCCTTGCCATTCCAAGTTTTCGACATATATGACCTCATGAGTTACCATAAGTTGTTACTGTAACTGTTTTTAACAAAGAAAAAAAACCTTCTCATCTGCCTTATTCTTTCTTCAACTTAAGGAGAGATATGTAACAGAGGAAGATATTATGTGTCCTAACAATGAAATGCCTAATCAATTTTCACAAAGCACATTTATCTTTTATCTTAACCTCTTACATGATCTGTGAGCTTATTATACTGCACTATGCACTTTGATTAAGCTCACTGCAAGCATAGATTAGAGAACCCTGAATATTCCAAGGGATAATATAACTAGTAAGCTTAAGACAAAAGTCAAATAAAATTTGTATTGGATGGAGACCATGTGCAAACTAACCCTCACAAATCAGCAAAAGCTATGTGAGAAATATAAAATGAGTGGGTACCATGTCTTTTGGCTGAAGAAATTACCATGACTAGTTTGTCAAACACTGAATAGAAAAAAAATGGTCCATCCACCCAATCCAAGAATGTCCCTCTAACATGCTCATGGATATTATTAGATTAATGCTTGTTGTAACTGGCCCTTACCTTCTTATAACAGATAACTCTATACACCCATATAGGTTTATAGAAAAAAATATCAAAATAGTGAAAACTAAATAGAAATGACACAAAAATTAGAAGTGGAAACACCGGGGGGAGGGTTTTCATACTTTGTAGGAAGCGCAAGAAAGCCGCTGTGATGAAGATACTAGAGACTGTATACAGGATATCCTTACGAAATAGATCCAATGGCGAATCACCATTCCATGCAACAATTATCATAGCCTGCAGACAAAAGATTGAAACGTTTATGATTATCCTTTAAACATGTAGCAAATGCACGAGCCACTTGCATAAGTATTTCGACCATTTTTCTAAAGTGTGTAATTATAAGACTTGATCCTTCTTTCATTTATATGGATTAAAATGCATTTGAATGGGTTTTAGTGGGATGTTGAAAAAGATCCAACTTCCAATTAAATTTTTAGGAAGGTGGACTCATTTTATACTAGTAACATAGCAACGAAAGATTTATAGCTCACATCGGTCTTCAAATCTCCACAGAGACATAAGATAAGTTCAGACCTATGGATGTACTTCTAACACGAGAAAACTATTAAACACAAATATAAATAAGAACTTGTTATATACATCATTTTCCAAACCATGTTCAAGTAGTCCCTTTGCTAAGAGATTGGGTTACAAGAGTTTTATTCAAGAAACAAAAATAAATAAAAATACCTGCAGTGCTAGCACATAAAAGGTCCACATACGGTCAAAGCTACGAAAGATGTGCCAAAATGTTCTAGTCTCGACAAAATAAGATTTTCCAGTATTTTCAGGTTTCCTTTGACTTCCTTGTTTACCCTGGAATAGTAGTTTCGAAAGTGTTATGCAAATTGCCAAGATGTAACAATATGATAGAAACAAAAGATTTATAAAGAATTACCTGTGTCAGGCCTCGCGTTGATTTGAAGAAATCACCATCATCGCGCATTGGCCAACCCAAAGAGAAGCAATCAGACGACCTGATTATTTGAAATATTGAAGCTGTTAAAGAAATTTGGCCATCTATTTACATACAAGTACTCACTTATTTAGTAAAAGTAAGATTCTTTACAGACCAGAAATATTCATTCAGATCATCGTAGTTACACCAGGCAGAATGAGGGGCTTTTCCATTTTTGCTTTTCTGGGCTTCCTGGATCATAAACCTCACCAGTTCAGCATATATGTCTAGAATGGAAAGCACAAATATTTAATTGAAATGCTTTGTTGAAACTTACCTGATCAATAACACGATAAAGTGGTGTGATAACCTTTCTCAGGAAAGCTTCATCCTCCCCACCATATGAAGGTTTTATATTTTCTCCAGTCACAATGCTAACATTTCCAGCTAATAAACCATGAAGTTCATATGCCATCTGAAAATACATCAAAAGTTATTAGTAAGCAATACAATATAGTATACAGACTCGTGAGTACAGATAAAACATCTGAAAAGTGGAAGCAAATTCCAGTCGGTACGTATTACTCACATTGTGGAATATGTAACATAGACATTCTGGCATAAATCGAACATTAGCCGCTTCACCCCAGATTAGAAGATAAAGACCCATATAGAGTATTTTCCTCTGCTGCACTTCTTGTTGTCCTTGGGGAAGCCTGTTGGCATTATATATACACGAATCAAACCATGAAATTAGGACACAAGTCTGCAAATGGTACAAACAATTGTATGACAGCTCACCGTAAACTGTGCTTTCTTCCCAAAAATTTGCACCATGTTTTGTAGTTTTTAAAGAGCTTATTCATTACTGCATCAACAGCTCGCTCATCAAGCTGCATAGAGAAATAAAACTTCCTTGAGAGAAAGAAAGAACGACTCATACCTTGACAGTGATAAAGAATACAGGATGACCCGTTAAAAGCCAGGATATTTACCAAGTAGTTTATAAAGGAAACCAGTTTAACAAATAGACATAATCATATGCTGTCTACTTCGTTTACATTGACAAAGCTAACCACGTGAGTAGGAAAAGATTCATATACCTTGTTAAGGGGCTCAGGCTTGGGTACCAGTCGTATATGACTATTTGCAAGCATTAGAATCAAATGTTCCCTTTGGTTCCTGACATTGTCTTTCTGCACGACCGTCGTGGATAAAAAGTTATTGCTCTTAACAAAGACTAGACACTAAATAATATGTAATTCCTTAGGAGATCTGATTGTATATATACCTGAAAGCCGAACATTGCCCTTAGCCAATCAAGAATGTCCAAGTCTCCTGCTTTTTGTCTTTGCTGCTCAAACGAAGAAGGCCAAGTCAAGCCACGAGTGTTCCAGAGAGCAGCCACAGAAGCCTTAACCTGGTCAAATGGAATAAGTATAAACAAATATGTAAGTAAGCTGCGAATCAAAGACTTAAATGCCACATGGATTTAATACTTGTTCCCAACCCCCTAAACAGATATTAGCACAACTGAGGTATACTGCAACTACAGGTGGTACCTCCTCAAGCTGCATGATGGACTGCGAGGCCCCAGCAGCATCCAATGGAAGAATGTTGTATGGAGTATAGATTTCCTTCTTTTCTTGGACATCCTTAGCGGCAGCAATGATCTTCTCACAGTTAAACACAAGCCAGAAATATTTCAAATCATTAGTGATGCCAACATAAGATAAATGGATTCAATTAAAGAAACACAGTTGCAGTTTCGAATAACTGGTGAAAAACATAACATCATTTCCATGAGTACTGAACTTTTAATAATGGTAGGTAATAAAATTAACTAACCTCAGGAGCAACTTCTTCAACTTTCTCAGTCTTATTAACTGCACAAAGCACTTCAAAAAGTACTCCAGCTGTCTGGTAGGCTTTTCCAAGTTGAACTCTGAAATCCAACAAAACCTCAGAGATTAAAGACAATTAAACACTACTACTACTATTAATATGAGCAATAAAGAAAGAAAAACAGGAATACCTATCAGCTTGCTCCCCTTTGTCGAGGGCTCTAACATAATGCTCATAATACTGCTGATAAAAACTCTCAATTTCTCTTGCATCACTCTTTTTAACCCTAGAAGCCAAACTTGATGCATTATCCTGTTCAAATCAAACAGCAATCACATCAATTTCATGGCAAACCTAAAAACAGGAATTTCCAATATCTTCTTTAGACGAAAACCTAATTTCCTCAAATGTGTTTGTTATTTTGTAACATTAGGAGGTCGAAGGTCATGCATTTCAACGATCAGTAAGTGTAGGAAACTCATATACAAAATACCAAAATCTACCTCTCAATGTGGAAGAAAAAAAAAAATTCTTCTTCAGATTTCTTGGGATGACGAAAGATGATGGAGTGGGGGAAATGACAGTGTAGTTGTACATGCGGGAGCATTTTTGAGGTTTCTTTTGAATATTATACTACTATATTATTTTACTGATTTAGCTCCAAAAACTATGCGAGTATAAGTAAGAATAATGACGTACCCGCTCTAATCGCTGGAGAAGAGCTGTTTTGAATTGCCTAACCCCTCTACCCGTAGAGCTTGGATCCAATCTATGTGCCTTCTCAAATGCATAAAATCGACCTTCAAAATAACAACAACAAAAAAATCAAATCGCAATCACAGTACTTGCATTTGCATATGCTCATTTATTTTATGCTACTTACATAGATAGGAAACTCTAGGGCGCTCAGCTTCAACCTCTGTGGCAACACGGAGGATGGGAGCAATGCTACCAAGTGAAGAAGGGACGACTTCATTATCAAACACCTCTAACGAGAAGGTGGTTGTAGCTGCACTTCTTGATGGCCGTCTCTGCAGACCCTGTGGGCCTGATTCGTGTTGGCCCGAGGTCATCACCAGATTTCTTCTTCTGTTAATCCGATATCCTGATCACAGAAAATCAAGAATGAACCAAATATTAGTTATACATATTCATGCATGCGGATACAGTTTTGCCTTTTATGCACTGATCATCATGAAGAAATATTTGACTTACAATGTGAAGGTTATTAATTAATTAATTGGTGTTGTAATCGAGCTCGCCTCCGCCTGTGTAAGTATCAACCATGTCAATCCCTCTAGAAAGAAAAGAAAACACACAAGAAAGATTGAAACAATTTGCATGAAAATGAATGCATATTAATAACAAGAAGAGGAGACCGCTGAGACTAATGCAATCTCCCAGATGATTGAATTGGTCACCTTGGATTTGTTTTGCATGCTTAGCAACAACAATTGTCAATAACATGCAAATAGTTTTTAGGTAAAAGAGTTTCAGAAAAAAGAAGACATTGTTGGAGAAACAAAAGAAAGAGAAAGAGAGGATGAAGAGAGAGATATAAAGTGAGAGAGAGAGAGAGAGATGTGTGATCACCTTTCGAAGGAGAACGAGCTCTGTGCTCTTGAGCAATGACAATCTAAGAGAAACTAATTAAGAGAGAAGAAGAATACAATGTGTGAGAGAGAAAGAGTATGCGAAAACAAAGGGTTGTTAATTGTTTGTATCCATCCATCCATGCAATCGATTGATTAGTTGTGTTTTTTCTTTGTGTTTTCTTCTTCTTGATTTCCTCTTCGTTGATTATGGTAAGAGAGAAAACCAACCAGCGGCTATTAGTTTGGGGAATCTACAGTTTGCATCCGTTCATTTACACCTACTTTTGCTATTGACTCGTACGTCATGTATCATCAATTCATGCATGCACTAAAGGGGAGTTAAATTGGTCAATAACTATTTATAAACAACATCACAACTTTACTTAATTTGGAGATTCATATAGTTCGGGCCCGGGAGTGAACTTCTGATGATGTGGTCTGCAACTCTGCATTAGACGAGACGGTATACAGATTCATTAAAATAGCTGCAACATGTGTCACTGTGTCATCGTAGTTTAATTAATTACTAGTACTAGACCAAATCCTTACAGATACTCGTGTTTTTTTATTACTTCCACACGCACGGTATCGCAGTATTATAATTCAGCTTAGTAGGATTCCTCAAAAAAAAAAAAAAAAAAAACATTCAAATAGGTGTAGGGGCTCAGCTTGTTGCTAGGCTTCCCTCCACCGATGTTGTACCTAATTTTGATTTTTAATAATATGCCCCTGGTGGCTCTCTTCAAAAAAAAGAAAAAAAAAGAGAGACTCATCCTCCCTTTTTGTTTAGTTTTCAAGTTTTCAATTTTCAAGTGACCAACGGCAAAGACAATGGGATGGGCAAATAGCAGATTTGTCCATTGCCATCCCACAGTAAGATAGACAACCCAAGGAGATGGACGGCCAAATTTGGGAGTTTGCCCATCCCGTCTTAGATTGAGTCGAGCATCTCAACTAGAAACTAACGGTTCAGACAGAGACGGTCGACCTAGTCTAGGTTGAGCCTCGGTCAAAGTTGTGACGTTGTCAGTTCTTTTCCAGCAATAACGGCTATGTTCATCCAACGATTATTATCTCATTCCTTATAAATTCAATCAATTTCAACTCCAAAATCACACCTTATACACTCGAAATTTCTTATATTTTCAACTCTCAAACTCTTAATCTCTAAAAAAAAAAAATAATTAATTACAAAAAATGGTCATTCATCGCAGAACCAAAACACTTCAACAAAACATGTTTCACAGAAAACTCGCGGTCCGAAATATAGTCTAGTCTAGATAAAAATAAGGCTATTTGCAGAGGTTATGGAATATTTATTCTTGATTTTATCAATGATGCTTAACAACATCATAATACTCTTTGGAGGAAAAAATTTAAACAGTTTTATCAAGAAACTGGGAGTATATAAAAATGTGATGCTTCAGGGTTATCGAGTCTTTTTAATGCAATCAACAAAGACATGAACATTTGAGTTGCTTTTGATGATGCAAATGGCTCGTCAAATAGGGAGCGGAGAAACTAAAGTCGATTTAGTAAGTCGCGTTTCAAATGGTTGAATTGATTTTTAAAATGTGTTATCTTTGTTGTAATAACCAATTTAACATTATTCAAAATGCTGCATAGAAAAACAAGGGAGGAATGGCAAAGAAGAAACTCTTCGGGTTTCAAGCACGAGGCATGTTTACATATCCTCAGATTTAAGCTGAACCGATATAACCCCGACTTGTTGAATGAATATGTTGGAATATATCCTCCGTATACAAGATATCAAGGTAACCGTGAAGACCAAATAAGTGACCGTGCAGTTTGTGCACAAGTGAAGATACAGTCAAAGATATCCGAGATAATTGTGGAGTCATTTTCTAGATAATATTACCTAGTCAAATGAGATATTGTATTATCTCCTAGGGTTAGTTTACTCTATAAATAAGAGTTTATTGTACATGTAAAGTTATCTCAGTTTCTACTGATGATCAATATCATTCACCCTACGAGGGTTTTCAGTGGATGTAGGCGTTAGTGCCGAACCACTTTAATTGCTGTGTTCTTTGATTTACATCTGATTCTGATCTCTTATCATAAATCTAATATGGTATCAGAGCAGGAAAAGATCCAAATTTCTTTTTCTGATCAAATATTGCTTCCGCTTATCATTTTCATCTATTCGGACTTTCTATTATATGATGTTTCATTACATTTTCTCATAATCAGATCAAATCACTTGACAGGAACTCACTTTCTTTTTTCCCTGTCATGTTAAATGTTCAAAGAAAACAAAATAAATTCAACAAGTTTTCTTTTTCGAAGAACAACCGTTGTTTTTCTAAGCAAATATTTCAATCAATTAAATCTCGAAAATAAAATATATTTTCGTATATCTTCCCTTCCCGGGAATCATTTTTTTTTCTACAATTGAATTCTGATATGAATTTCATTGATATTTTTCAAGATAAAAATATTCACTTCTTTGTCATCAGTGAGCAATAATAATCATGTATTTGCATCACTTTCATTCTGATTTCCACGTTGGTTTGTTTGCCTTATGATCAATCATCTGCAAATATTAGTGTTGTTAACTAAGTTATGTTGACAACGCTCATTAATTATCTTCCTTCGGAAGATATCTTATCATCTGATAATTCTGGAAATATTTTTCTTTTTTCTGAATTAAATTCAAAAAGATTTCTATCTTTATCCCGAGCCTCTATTTTTGGAATAGAATGGTTTGGATCGGAAGTTATCGCCATTTATGGCGCTGCAGCTGTATTTACTCACCTGATATTTCCTTATTTGCTCACTAATCTTTTGGACTCATCGAAGGTGTACTATTTTGACTCAATATTCTTTTTTATTTTGTCAATCTCTTTGTCTGTTGGTGTGATATATCGTAATCCTCAAACCAACAATTGTCTCTCTGTTTTGGCATCATCAAAACATGTTTCATTCTCTCAAAATCAGGTCTTTGTACCATCATATCAAGTGTTTCTGATATATATTCAACACTAAATTTGTTTTTCTCCATCAAAGTACATAGCAAGTTCTTGCCTGGCTTTGTTATGATTTTTCTTTGGAACAAATCAAATATCATTTGTTACAAGTAATCTAGCTCTTGTTTGAGTGCTTCCTATTTCTTTATATATACCTGTTTTTGGTATTCTTTGTGCCTTATTCATATGCACGGACTTTTGATCTCTCAGATTAATTCTATTAGTTTAAACAACTAATTAATGTGTTCTTGAAGATTTTTGTCTTCGATATATCATTTCTTTTTTCTCTATTTGATTTTGTTAATCAAAATCTGAATTCAAAACTAGTGATTTTTTCATCAAACCAAGTCAAATTTACAGTTCGACATGGATTTTCGTCGATTAAATAAAATACAGTATTTGTGAATCTCCATCAAAGTTATACAACAATGTTTTTTCACCTGACTTTGATGTGTTAATTCTCTTAAACAAAATCATTTGTTTTATGACTGCTTTATGGTCTGTTAAACAGACTATGTTTAGTCTATTGATTTTCATAGACTGATGTGATTTCAATTTTAGTTCCTCTTATGGCTAAAATTTCCATTTCCTCTGTCATCTAATCACGATCCTATCACCTTCTCTATAAGGAGAAACTAATCTCGTAGTTTCCTTGGTAAGGATAATAAATTTTTTAAGTCAATATTTAATGGAAAATCCACTTATACATCATTCCATATCTTCGGATATTTTCTGAATATATCATTCCATATCTTCGGATATCTCGAAACTTCCGAACATATTTCCGTGTTCGATTTAAATTCTTTAAATATCGTCATTCTCCATCCTTAATGACGCGTTTTCATGATACAAGACTAAGTACTAGCAACCCGTCAAAGATATCATGGAAGATCATAACTACCTGTGAAGATCCTTTGTTGCTTACGTTATGTGGTTACATTTTTTCAAGTGCCGTGATCTGTGTTCGAAGATCAAGTGACCGTGGTTGAAGTTTATCATACAAAGTTTTGATTACAAGCTTGGTATTTTTCAAGAAATTGTTCAAGTTGAACACTTCAAAACATTTCCGTGCTCAACTTGAGGGGGGGTGTTGGAATATATCCTCCGTATACAAGATATCAAGGTAACCGTGAAGACCAAATAAGTGACCGTGCAGTTTGTGCACAAGTGAAGATACAGTCAAAGATATCCGAGATAATTGTGGAGTCATTTTCTAGATAATATTACCTAGTCAAATGAGATATTGTATTATCTCCTAGGGTTAGTTTACTCTATAAATAAGAGTTTATTGTAAATGTAAAGTTATCTCAGTTTCTACTGATGATCAATATCATTCACCCTACGGGGTTTGTCAGTGGATGTAGGCGTTAGTGCCGAACCACTTTAATTGCTGTGTTCTTTGGTTTACATCTGATTCTGATCTCTTATCATAAATCTAATAGAATATATATCAAGTACCAAAGCAATCACCTTACGAGACTACAAATGTTTCTAAACACCCTGGGTTTCCTTATTCTTCACCAGAAACAAACTCAAACCCTAATTCCAACACTGGAGGTTCCCTACATGGTAACACTAATCTTAATGTTGATGGAAATGTAAATAAACATGATGAAGTGGGTTTCAAAAGAGAAAAAGGAACAAAAAGGCCGCTCAACATACCAAACAATCATCAAATTCAAAATACAACCTTCAAGATTTTTTTGAGAAAAAAAAAACTGATATCGTTAAAACAGTAGAGCGTAAGAAAATGGTTTCAGAAATGAGGAAAGGTCGTAAGGCATTAAAAAGAATTTGTCCAATGCGCACATGAGAAGAATCGTGGGAATGGACACGTCAATAATGAATGCTCATGATTTTGAGTTTTAAATTACGGAAAGGAAATGAAAATGAAAGCAACGCCACTACACTTGCTTGTTTAGTTTGAGTTTTAAATTATGGATGTAATAATTAGTTTTAAACTCAATGTAATCCTTATTTTTAAACTCAATGTATGTATTAGTTTGAGTTTTAAATTATGGATGTAATAATTAGTTTTAAACTCAATGTAATCCTTATTTTTAAACTCAATGTAATATTTAGTTTTAAGCTTAATATAACCTTTAATTTCAATTTCGATTCAATGTAATCCTTAGTTTTAAATTCAATGTGGTCTATAGTTTCAATTTCAATGTTTGTTTAATCCAAACTACACAACCCATAAAATGAAAACAAACTAAATCCTTTGAGGATTTCTTCTTCCGAATTCATCTTAATTGTGCGCGGTGAGATTCTTCCTTAGTCTTAAATGTAAACATTTATTTTGAATTTCCTCCTCTACCATTTTATACTCTCTTGTGACCACATCATGAAGGGGTTGAACTTCTTTCCTCAAATATTTATCTGGATAACTTGTCTAACTGGTAGCCCGTCGGGTCTCCTCGATTACCATATTATGCAAAATGATGCAGGTGAGCATAACTCTATTCATTTCTATTGGTTTAAATGAACATTAATATGGTCCACAAATTATATGGAACTTCCTACATGCCATCAGCTTACCATTAAAATGTCTTTTAGCACGACGCTCCTCGGCTTCGGGTAACTCACTGTAAGTTTGAACTAAAGTTGACTACGCTGGATAAATTCTGTCTGCCAGAAAATACCCCCATCTTATAGTTATTACCGTTGACGGTGAAATTTGTAGCTGGAGGATTTCCATACTTCTTCTTTAAATAATGGCGATTTTCATCTAGAGCATTTCCATACTTCGGTTCTTCAAATAAAGACGATTTGTGAAAAATATTGATGTTGTTATTTGAACCCGAGAGTCCAAGAAAAACATGTCATATACGACATAAGAAGTCGCCGCTTCGAGAACAACAATTGGTTTTGAGTAGTTGTAGATACCCCAATTTTGCATGGGTCATAAATGCTATCTAAAGTTGCCGCAAAATCTTATCCAAATGTTGCTAGTAAGATGACCAGTAATCCATGGTTTCATTGTTTTAATACAAATAGGCTTGCCCAGGTTTGATCAATATCTGTAATGCAAGACCACCGAACATTAGCTAAACTATGCACCCATTAGTACCCGAGGTCCACCACCTCACTAGAGCTAGATAGGCGCCCAAATTTCATGACTTAAACACCCCGATCTACCCAAGTGACGCACTATGGTAATACTAATGGGGAAAAAACGGTTTAGTCCAAAAATACAGTTTAGTCCACCCCGAGTCAACTAGGTATAGATTCAAAAAAACTTGAATTTAAAATTAGCTTAACAAAAAAACTTGAAACTAGCATCACAAAAATTCTGACAGAGACGTTCGAAAAGAAGTTTAGAACACATGAAGATTCCTTGATCAAGTTGGCAAAACACGTAGGTATGAAAGATATTCCTGGATTTGAAGAAAAGAAAGAAGAAAATCTGGTCGACATGGATGAGGAGTCACATGATGATAAAAAAAAATTGTTATCAACTCCAGAGGATTCGTTGTCATCTAAAGGTGCTGGAGTTGTTTCGGCTACATCTGTTGGCAAGGAAAATACAAAAGCTACTTCTACAAAGGTTGAAAGTCATGTTTTTAAGGAACATGTCGATGAAGTACCGCATGTTTCACAAGAATTTAGTGGTGAGTTGTTCAACCTTGAACCTAATGATTTATTATATAATGATTTAGATTTATCATCGTTCTCTCTGGTTAAGAAAAATTCAATTGTTATTCATAGCAAAGCACGAGTAGTCTTTAATATTTCCCCTAGCAAGAATCAACTTGCTATTCATGGCAAAGAACTGAATGGTTTTTTGAAGCATAACGAGATGAAGGTGCCTGAATTTGTCCACCAATGGAAAACTTCACAAATTGAAGTACCATTAATCGTGGAATGTTTATTTCGATACTATGTTGGTTGGGTTTATAAGATTCATGTTCTAACTGTTTTTGTCAATGGAGCACATCATGTTCAAACTCTTCACGAGTCTTTTGGTGTTCACGGACAGATAGTTGGCATAGGTCTGGTCAGTCACAAAGCTAACAAGTTTACTTTCACTACTGGATCTACTACCACTGGAAAGAATAAACAAAAGTTGTCAACAAAAAGTAATGTTTTTGAGCTTGGAGAGATATTCCTATATATTATATTCGATGACACTGATACTAATGAAACATGAGTTAAACAAGTTTCTCGTATTGATGAAAAACAGTTTGAAAAGATCTTCATATATGCCAAATCCGGTGTTGATGATGGTATTAATCTTAAAAATGGTGGAGGAAGACTTGGCGGCAAGGGCTATTACTGTAGCCTACGGATTTCCCTGATATTAAAGAAAACTCTTGTAGTGATCTCTTGGATTCTTTTATCTCGGCCAGTAATGAAGTTGCTTTAATGACAACGGATTCTTTATACGCATATACTTCGGTTGGATTGGATGAAAATGATGGTTGGACGATCTTGGAGAAAATTGCATTTGGTCTGGCAGGTGCAGCGAAGACCAAAAACTTAATCAGGATCAGTGAAGCATTATCAGTGCTCGTGATTTCAGCACGCAGGGTTGACTCCAATACAACCACAAATGATTTGTCTTTTGTATTTGACCGCGGGAAATTTTATACGTTGAGCAACATTTCTAGAGCAATATATGGAGAGAATGAAGTTCTTTTTATTAGCTAACTCGAAGACGAGTTTCTTTCAAGAAGGGAGGACTGATATAGGACATCTGTGTCTGTATCAACAATGGTTGTTGATCCCTTGCGTCTGTATCAACAATGATTGTTGATCCCTTGCGTCTGTTTTAGTTTACTTGCTTTACAAATCTTTACTTTCCTAGTTTTGGTAGAATTCCTTTTTATTTTATTTTTAGTAGGCCATGCTAGCCTATATAAAGGCTAAGCCATCTTGTTTAGAGATTCATTCAACAATCTTTTATCAATCAATTATCAATATTATTATTCTCAAACCCTAAAGTCTTGATCCTAGAATCAGATTTTATTAAGTTTCTGATGAAACTTAAACTCTTCGCATCCCCAGCAACCAGTTTGCTTTCACCCTTATCAGTGCTACATTAACTTAACAATTAGAACATCTAAACGGTATGAGCTACATAACATCCACAGACCAAATCTTCACTTAGGATTCGTCTAACTGGCATAGTAAAATGTTATCTTCAATCACTGATCAAAGAAAAAAGGAAAAGTGATTATAAAAATGACTACCGAGAAAAATCCATTTCACTACTATGAACTGTTACCAATAAGAAATTCATAAGGCTCTATATCGAACTGTTGAGAAGAAAGAGATAAGACGCTACTCCCATGTATATAAATATGGCCTAAAGTAGATGCGAGTCCATGGTATCATCCTAAAAATCCCATCTTGTTAATAAAATAATTTACTTATGTCGCACACGTCAAGCATCAGTACTATCATTCGCACTTGCAGAGGTAGCATTTGAAATGACTTGAGCTAAACAATTTGACAAAATTTCCTTAATAAAATCCAACCCAAGCCCTACTTCTAAAGTTATCATAAATCATTTTCACATTACTGACGAGAAGTCATGGATCTCCACGTGTGTACCAGTTTGTACACCCTGTTTATTTACCCAAGCATAAGCTTATGGAATCATGTTTTTCACATGTACACCCTACTTATTTATGCATGCATAAGCTTATAGAGTCAAGTTTCCACATGAGTACTGAAAAAGAAGGGGTATAACAACCACACCCAATAATTCATTTGGTAATCTGTATGGACTAAACTCCAATATAATTCCGAGAGCACCAACTTAAAAGTGAGACTCAATAAAGAAATATATCAAAGAGCTTTATCTGTATTTCTCAACACAATCAGCAAATCGAACAGACAGAAATCCGTGAGCCTGATTGATATGAGAAATAACTTGGACGGTACCAAAGACCAATGTCCAAGTGCCAATCAAGTTATATCCAACAAACAAACAAGATCGGATTTATCAACTTATTGAACTGCGCACAACCTGTGATATTTCAGTTATATAAACAAATATAATGCGGAAAAGAAATAACACAGACACCAGAAGTTTTGTTAGCGAGGAAAACCGCAAATGCAGAAAAAAAACCCGGGACCCAGTCCAGCTTTGAACACCACACTGTATAAAGCCGTTACAGACACTAGCCTACTATAAGTTAACTTCGAACTAGAATGTATTTGATCCCTAACCAAGTCTCACACCGATTAAGGTACAGTCGCGTTCCTTACGCCTCTAGAACCACGCCGGATTCTGCGCACTTGATTCGCTTTGCTGTTCTCACCCACAACTAAGAGGTGCTACGACCCAAAGTCGAAGACTTATAAACAAATCTGTCTCCCACAAATATGTATATTCTTTATTCGGTTTTTGTTCCGTCTTTTGATAAAGATCAAGGTGAATAGGAACCAATTGATAATCTGGTTTGATACTCCCGAAGAGCAGCCTAAAAATATCAATCACCTCACAATAACCTAACTGATTAACAGAAAAATTTATTGCGGAATCACAAGAGTTTGAGACGAAGAACTGTTGTGATTACTTTTTATATCTTACCCATTGGAGATAAATCTCAAGTGAATCTTAGAGAAGATAAAACTCAATATGATAAAACAAGTAAGATCAGAATACGCAACTACAAAGAAAATAGTTGAATCTGGCTTCACGAATCCCAAATAAAGTCTTCAAGTCGTTACCCTAATAATGGTTTGGAAAAACCTAGGTTAAAAGAGAATCAACTCTAGTTTGCAACTAGGACACAGGAAAGTGTCGGGATTAGGTTTTCCAGTTGCTAGAGTTTTCCTTTATATAGCCTTCCAAATCAGGGTTGCTTACAATCAAAGCTAAGATAGCTTAGTAACAAAACATTCAATATTCACCGTTATATGAACTCCAGATTTAAAATTCAAGCTAAGTCTACTTAGAAATTATGCAAATCAATCTTTACCGTTAGATGGTCTTAGCTTGTTACACACAAATGAAATATACTTATATTTAGATATGAGTAACAGTACCTAAACGTGTATATTGAGTTGGCTCAATGACATTTAACCGAAGTTAGACATATGAACACTTTTTTCTTAACCATATTCATCTAACACTTCTAGATCAAATATGATGATCAATCAATCATGAAAGATAATCAAATGAATCTAATTGTGCTTCAAATAGAGTTGTTCAATTGTTCACTATCTCATAGAAATATAATATATGAGCAAATTGAAACAAAATCGAATTGATTCGTAATCGTATAAAGTACTTATACAAAAATCAATTCATGAACATTAAGCCACGGTTTGCAAAGTTAATTTGCATTCCTTAAATCATAAATGTTTTAGTTCATGAGTATGAGAATCATACATAACGATTTTAGAACTTAACCATTGAGTTCGCAAACTAGGTACGCGAACAACAGCTCCGTACCTTGGCCTAGTCAAGCCGTTCGCAAACCCGGTTCGCGAACAACTGTTCCGGACCCAACTCAGGTAAACCCGTTCGCATACTAGGTACGCAAACAAGAGTTCCGGACCTTCTCAGGTAAATCCGTTCGCATACTAGGTACGCAAACAAGAGTTCCGGACCTGAATCATTATAATACAGTTCGCATACTAGGTATGCATACCGTGTTGCATCCAGACATGGGTAATTGTTCTAAACTCTCATTTCAATCATTGAAACATCCTTGGAAGACGACAATGGTAATCTCATACATACCATTAGCTTCAAGTAATTTTCAAGTGATTGAATTATCAATACGAAACTTCCCAAGCAAACATCAAATGGCTGTCTCACACAAATCATGTAAGATGTTCAAGGTAATTTTCACATGATCATCTTTTGACTAAATATTTAGTTTCCAACAAATAGATTGTTTCCAACTAAACTCGTCAAGAATATGATAAACATAGTTAAAGCAAAAAGCTTCCATCACATGTTCCGAGAAATAGATAAACGAGATAAATTCAACTCGAAATATCAAATGTGTATAATGTAAAAGTCTATATAGTTATACGACTTAGTCTCATTAGAAGATAAAATGGAATATACTTCTGAGTGATAGATAAGTTTTAGTCTCCACATACCTTTTGTTGATGAAGTTCCTCCAAGCTCCTTAGTAGATCTTCGTCTTCAATTAGTGAACGCCATGAAGTCTAAAGCTCAACTACACAGTCTATCCTAATCCGAGACATAGCTATAAGTAGACTAGAAATCATGTATATAGTTTTGATCAACTAAACTTGACAAACAAGCTTTAGATAGCAACTCTTGCGAGTTCGACCGAGGAGTGCTCTAACATGTACCAGTTTGTACCCCCCGTTTATTTACCCAAGAATAGACTTATAGTCATTTTTTCTACATGTGTATCAGTTTGTACACCCTAGTTATTTATGTAAGCATAAGCTTATGGAGTCAATTTTTATATGTGTACCAGTTTGTGCATCCTAGTAACCTAGTTATCTACGCAAGCATAAGCTTATGAAGTCTTCTGCCATATATCACAGGTTGCGCACATATCAAAATAACTCCATGAAGAAATATAAAAATGACAGCAACCATAACCTACCGAAAATGAAAATATATTCACGACATATATGGTAACCAACCAGTTTCAATCCACTAACTCCATGAGGGATTGTGCATATGTTTCTCTAGTATAAGGGAAATGAAATATGTGGATGGAAGCTCAAGGGTTATATGATTTGGTTTTGTGCACATTAACAATCAACGGGTGTACAACTATGTGCACATCAAAAATCAACATGTGTACAATTGTGTACACGTTAAGAATCATCATGTGTACAACTACGTGCACATTAAAATTCAGCTTGAATCAACATGTGTACATGTTAAAAATCGGGTTAATTTATTTATAGCTTATGAACTACTGCGAGTTGTCAATCAATCGAATGATAGTTTCTCATGAACTAACAATGAAACATACCAAGCTCCAAAAATTATATATGATGACGAGTTAATCCTTTAAAAAATATTTCGAGAATCATACAAGCAACTAGAAAAAGGTCAAGCGTGTACCTCAAAACTTTTCAGGAATGATTTCAGTGTAGAGTTTATGCTTGGATTTTTACTGAATCCCATGACAATGAACTGAAAAAATTGGTTAAACAAATAAATAAGACGATTAATCTTTTAAAAATTAAAAGTAAGGTGCAATGAGCAAAAATAAATATATACCAAAACTAAATCACCTGATTACCCCTTTGGGAAGTAAGCATGATAACATTCAGTCATAACTATCCATATAACCACTTTGTCTATAAGATTGTTAGAGCACTGCTCGGTCAAACTCGCAAGCGTTGCTATCTCAAGCTTGTTTGTCAAGTTTAGTTTTCAAAACTATAAGTCTTGATTTCTAGTCTACTTATAGCTATGTCTTGGATTAGGATAAAATGTGTAGTCGAGATTTAGACTTCATGGCGTTACCCGATTGAAGACGAAGAACTACTAAGGGGAGCTTATGGAACTTCATAAACAAAAGGTATGTGGAGATTTGAACTCATCTATCACTCAGAAGTCTATTTTTATTCTATCTCCTATTGAGGCAAAAGTCGTATAGCTATATAGACTTCACATTATACACATTTGATATTTCGAGCTGAGTTTAGTAATGCATCACATATACCCCTCTTTGACAAAAGAGAGAAAGAAGCCTACAACTAGCAATAAGTAAACTCCTCATTTTTGAAGAAAACTGCTCTTATGGCTGAGTTTCATTAGTACTGGCAGCTTGTTCGAGTTTAGCTCACTTACATATTTCTCGAAATATGTGTTGGTAAGCTTTCGCTTTAACCATGTTCATCTTTATTCTTGACGAAAGTCAAAAGATGATCATGTGAAAATCGCCTGGTAACATCTTACATGATTTGTGTGAGACAGTCATTTGATGTAGACTCGGAATGTTTCGTATTGATCTATTCATCACTTGAAAATTGCTTTGAAGCTAATAGTTTGTGTGAGACAGCTATTCCCGTCTTCTAAGAATGTTTCAATGATTAAGATGGAGTTTAGAACAATTAACCATTGACTAGATATATCACAATATGCGTACTTGTATGCTAACTGTTGCAAGTTATTCCAAGTCCGGGAACCATAGTATGCATACCCGTATGCGTACTGGTTTAACAGTTGAAGTCCGAGAACTTAGTATGCATACCCGTATGCGTACTGGCGTACAGTTCAAGTCCAGGAATTCAACTGAGTTTGGTCGTGAACGACAGTATGCGTACCCGTTCGCATACTGGCGGACAGACCAAGTCCGGAACTCTAAGTATGCGTACCCGTTTGAATACTTGAGTGGGTTAAGTTCTAAAATCGGTTTATTCGTGAACAAATACATATATCTAATAAGGAATGCAATCTTTTACAAACCGTGGCTATAATGTTCATGAATTGATTCGAGTGAATCAAAATCGATTTTGCTTCGATTGTGTCTTGTATACTTCTATGAGAATATACGCAATTAAAAAACTCTATAACTAGTTTCATTTGAGTCATTTGAACTAGTTGTGATTAAGATGAACAAGGTTGATATGAAAGTGTTCATATGGCTAACTTTGGTTAACTATTGTTGAGCCAACAAGGTGTACACGTTTAGGTACGGTTACCCATATCTAAATGAAGTCACATTTCATTTGTATGTAACAAGCTAAGTTCGATCTAACGGTTGAAATATATTAGCTTGAATCTTTCAGGTTTTCATCTAACGGTGAATATTGAATGCTTTGTTACCAAGGTAGCATTGATTGCAAACCATGATTTGAAGACTATCTAAGGGAGAACTCTAGCAATTGGGAAACCTAATCTCCACACCTCCTATGTGATACTAGTTGCGACTAGAGTCGATTCTCCTTTAACCTAGGTTTTTCTAAAACATTATAGGTTAACGACTTAACGACTTCATTGGGATTCTAAAGCCAGACCCCAACTATTTCTCTGTAGTTGCGGGTTCTGATCTTACTTTGTTCTCTCGTATTGAGTACTATCTTCTCTAAGATTTGCTCGAGATTGAATCTCCGATAGGTAAGAAGTAAATCTAACTCAGTTATCGGACAAACCATGAAATAGATGCAAAACAGTTCAAAGCAAGTGTTAGTATTTCTCATAGGCTATAGGAATACGTGCAACTGAGATACTACATAGATATGCTTTCCTTAAGGTGCTGCTTCTGTCAGTGCCTCAGAATTGAAACAAAATATATATAGACTGTCTGGAGCAATATTAACATATAAATTTGAGTACTGAGAGATGTATTTACATGCAATTAGGGTACTCCCATAATAACCTTATTAACCAACTACATACAGGAAGTCAGGAAGAGCTATTAAAGAAGA
Source organism: Papaver atlanticum (assembly GCA_023531105.1). Lineage (NCBI taxonomy): Eukaryota > Viridiplantae > Streptophyta > Magnoliopsida > Ranunculales > Papaveraceae > Papaver > Papaver atlanticum. The sequence continues at coordinate 1,179,327 of JAJJMB010006268.1, forward strand.
TCAATTTAACATTCATTTCGCGATTGGTTTCAGAATTTATCGCTAGCCTGCAAGTTTTTCATTTGACTATTGCAAAACACTAGTCTTGCAGCTTTTGCCTTTTTCTAGCTACGCGTACACTGGAAAACTCATACAAGTGCATACAGATAAAATTTTAAGACTGGAGATAGACATCAAACTCAAGGCAAACCAATAGGAAAAGATTCCTTTTTTTTCTGAAAACATTCTAAAGAATGAAAACTTGCTGCACGGAGTAAATTCAAAGAACATAATGAACTTGTTCCGTGATAAATGTTAGACTTGTTTCGTCAAGGAGTCGTGAGAGACTAAGCAAACACCACACCCTTCGGCAATTATTCTAAATAAATCAGTCTGTAAACCACAAATGAATGAGCAGTAATCTTGTGTCTCTATATTATAATGAACTGAATTACAAAACAAGGGTATCAAAATCCAACAAAATGACCAAAACCCGAAGTGACATACATTGTCTGTGGAGCTATGGTGTTTCAGCAAGTAAAATCACTTAAGAGAAAATGTGCAGAAAGATTTGGGTTCAATTTTTGAGACAAGGATGCTTAAAGAAAGAAAATTCAGAGCCGTTGTTTCTTAATATGAAGGTATAGTGGTAGACAGTCTCATAACACACTAAATAGCTTAAAAGCTTTGGTATTTCTGCAAGAAAAATCACCATTTCAACATGAGAGCAATTGTATCTGGAGCCTTGGTGTAAATCAGTCAACAAGACATGTGCAGCAAGCTTTCAATTCAATTTCTATTACGAATACAAATCTTTCAATTGAGTGTAAATCAGATCTTAGATGTATTGGATTCTGATAACAAATATTATAATTAAACAAACAAACATTCTAGAACCTCAGGACTCAGACTAAGTGACTATTTCAATCTTACACTACATAATCAGTACAAGAGTAAATTCAAAAAACATATAAGAACATAACAAACTGATCTGGTTATAAGTATTAACCTATATCGAATTCTATCTCTTAACGTCAATATGGAATTATTGAAGAAAGATCTAAAAATTATCAGTAAAAGCCTAAAGCTAAACCAAGATATGAATACATCAAATTTGTTGAAAGTAGAACTGTCAGGAGTGCAGGACAGTTGGAACTGGAACTGACATAGCTCATAAGCATCAAGTGAACTGGATACTTAATACCATGTTGAAATCCTCATTCAGAGAGATATGTTGATCAAGGAAAAGTCTCTAATCCAGTTGAATACCAAACATGTGTAAAATTGGGCCAAAACAGTTCTAAACAACCTAATAAGAATCTGAAACAAGACTTCTAATTAAAATTAGCTAATTTCTGTAGAACCCAACTTTCATGATGATTTATAAAACCCAACTCTCTGTAGAACCCAAACTCTACCAAATTCTAACTCCTTACACATCTCAGTAATTAGGTAATTATGAACTCAACTTCATCTGAAACCCTAAGTCTTACAAATACAAATTAGGAAGATTATGTAGAAGTGAAAGTAGTAGAATCATTCAATAAGTCATCTTATCTGAATCAATCAGCCGAAACAAAAGTATTTAAGGTAGAAATCATAACTTCATTCTCAAAACAAGAACACCCAAAACCCCCTTTTCAAAAACCCTAACTCTATCAAATGATTTCAGATGAAAATAAAATTAACCACAAACTAGTTTATACCTGATGATAATCCAATAAATTGTTGCTGAATCAGAGGTTGAATGATTTGATTTTAAATTTTAGGGAACAATTAGGTTTATTTTAAAAAAATAGAGATTGTAGATCGACATTCTTGGAGATGGGTTTTGATTAGATTATAAGATTTGTTGAATCGAGGGTTTGAAGTTCAAGAGAAACCTTAAATCTAAGTAGATTTGGTGAAGAAGAAGAGAAAAAAGAGAAAACCGTGTCTCTTCTCTCGGACTTGGGTTTTCACGAAAAGAAATGAAAATAAAAAGAGAGAGAGAGAGAGAGATGTTAAATAAATAGGGATAGTTATTATTTTTATTTCTTTGAAAATGAGAATAAAAAGTATTAAATGTGTATGATTTTTTTTTTGATCTTCATTGAGTGTGCTTAGGTGATGAAATTAGAGGGAAACAATGGGGGGAAATTTTTGTTAATTTTAAGATTGGGAGGGAGAATGAATTGGGTGAAAGATTGAGAGGGAAAAATTGGGGGAACCAATTTTAATCTTTTTAAAAATATTTAAGAAAAAAAAATCAGAAAATTAATTAAAAGAAAAGAACTACTAAAAGCCCATAAAATAAATGTATATTACAAAAAAAACCAAACAATGTGCAACGGTAATATACGTGGACATACGTTGCACCACTAATTAATTTTAATAAATGAAATGAAAAATATTTGTGCAACGGATAAACTCGTGGGCAACGGTTATTAACATTGTTGATTGTACAATGTTTATATCCGTTGCTCACCTACGTAAATTAAGCGTAGCTAAAACCGGGATATGGTGTAGTGTAAAACCATTATAGGTTAACGACTTAAAGACTTCATTGGGATTCTGAAGCCAGATCCAACTATTTTCTTTGTAGTTGCGGGTTCTGATCTTACTTTGTTCTATCGTATTGAGTACTATCTTCTCTAACATTTGCTCGAGATTCAATCTCCGATAGGTAAGATAAAAAGTAGTCACAAACATCTTCGTCTCATCGTTTTTGATTCCACAATATCTTGTTCCGCTTCCATACGGTTAAGATCATTATGAGGTGATTGATATTACTAGGTTGTTCTTCGGGAATATAAGTCCGGTGTATCAATTGGTTCCTGTTCACCTTGATTTATCAAAAGACGGAACAAAAACTCGTAGGTATTTCTGTGGGAGACAGATTTATCTATTCAATAGACTTTTCTGTGTGAGACAGATTTGTTTATCAAGTCTTCGAATTTGGGTCGTAGCAACTCTTAGTTGTAAGTGAGATAAGCTAAGGGAATCAAGTGCGTAGAAACCTGTTGGGATTCAGAGGCGTAAGGAACACGACTGTACCTTAATCAGTGTGAGATTGTTTAGGATCAACTACATTCCAGTCCGAAGTTAACTTGTAGTAGGCTAGAGTCTGTAGCGGCTTAATATAGTGTGGTGTTCAAATCTGGACTAGGTCCCGGGGGTTTTCTACATTTGCGGTTTCCCGTTAACAAAATTTCTGGTGTGTGTGTTATTTCTTTTCCGCATTATATTTTTTTATATAATTGAAATATCACAGGTTGTGCGTAGTTCAATCAATTAGATAATCCAACCTTTGGTTGTTGATATAAATTGATTGACGCTTGAATATTGGTCTTTGGTACCGTTCAAGTTGTTTCTCATAATAATCAGGCTCGCGGATTTCAATCTGTTTGATTTGCTGATTATATTGAGAAACAGAGATATAACTCTTGGATGTATTTTCCTTGATTGAGTCTGACTGTCTAGTGCATTCTCTTGGAAGTATATTGGAGTTAGTCCATACATATTGCCTAAACGAAATATTGGGTGTGGTTGTTAGACCCCCCCCCCCCTCCCCTTTTCAATTAGTATCAGAGCAGGGAAACGCTATAAACCTAATAAGTTTGTGTTTGACTGATCCCTAAAGTCTATCCTTATGGGAAATTACTTTGGGAAACTTGTTCTGGGCATCTATGACGCATACCATAAATATTCAAAGATTGTTCAGAGTTTATTCTTCTATAGACTGCTGGTGTCTCAAGATAATCTCACATCATCTAAGACGTTAGAAATCCTAGATAATGGAAAACAATCTAAAGGAAAAATTAAAGATTCCCTTAAAAAGGTTCGTTGCAGGAAACGTGTGAATAAAAGCTCAAGGATATGGAACCTCACTAGACTTCTTATTAATCTTTTTGAGGAATACTACCGAGATTGATCAACTGACAAAGATCTATTTATGGCTTTTGAAAACGTTTTTAAATCTCTGGAACGACTTGTCTTGATTAAGGAAAAGGCTTATGCTGGTAAAAATTCTAATTCTGTCATTCATGACACACATTCGAGTTTTGGCAACAACTCGGTCAAAATCGATAAAAAGATTTTTACAGGTGGTGTTGCAAGTTCCAGCTATTGGAAAAATCCTTTCTTTAATCACAAGAAAAAGGAGTCAAAAATTTCAAAGAACCCTGAGTATCATCATTACTATGATTATACTTCTGGTACATTTCACAAATATCGACCGGAGAAGGTGCATGAGGATTCCTATGCTCATCTTGACTCTTGGTAACAAGATTGGCGTAACCCCTTTTGTATATAACTTGGAGTGGGCCAAGTAACGGTCTGATTTGTGTTGTGTCTTTGTTCTATGGGTTAGTTTTATTTTTGAAATTTATTTTTTCCTTGAAGAAAAACTCGTTCGACAGAATTTTTTTGTCCACCTGAGGTTAAATAAAGTGATGTAGTTCTACTACTATCCTTTTACTGCACTATGTTGATTCTTTTACAGTGTGCGAACCTTGATGGTTGAACGATGTAAAAATCCCACGTTCCTTCTGTGGGTCGCGGTTCATGAACGGGTCCAAGCCCATCAATGGGTATATAAGAGTTGTGGTACGCGTACCATTTTTCTTCCTTCCCTTGTCAGCGTATGTGAACTAAGTCTTTTTAGGGTTCGTGTTTTCAACTTCATTTCTTTCTTGGAGGTCCAAGGGAGGCAAAGGGTTGTCTTCATCCTCAAGAAGCTTTTCAAGTAAGTTTTTCCTTCTCCTTGTTCTCTCATTTTTTTGATCCCATGGGGAATTTTAAGGTTTCAGAAAACTTAGATTCATCATCTCCTACCATGATTATACCTAAAAATCAAGATTTTATTAGAATTAGATTTATCAATGATTCTAATAGTAAGATCTTTGAAAGGATTTATTCTAGTGGTTTCATTTTAGAAAAGAAATTGGATTTGGTTAGTGGTCATAAAGAAGATTTGGTTTGTTTTGAAAAATTTAATCTTGGAAACATCTTTAATGGTCTTGGTGAAGGTTTTGACACTCTCACAAGAATCTTCTAATGATAACATCCATGATGTTGATCTTAATGACATGGAATTCAAGACCATGTTAAATAGAGAAAGGATTCTTGTTAATAGAGAGTTGATATCAAGAATTACCAAAATTCCTTTGGGTAATTTTCACCTTCCTAGACCAAGGGAAGAAAGACCATCTTATGAAACCATTTTTAATGGTATTTGTGGCAAGAGTGTTGATTGGATTGAAGGGAAATTTCCTACTAATTATCTTAGTCTTGCTTTGATGTCTTTCGGTACGCATACTTACCCAGTATGCGTATGGGTACGCATACTTACCCAGTCTCCATCAACCATTTAGTACACACACAAGTATGCATACATTTGGTTCCCAGTTTTGGACTTATACACTAATGCGCAAACACATTATATGCTTATATCCAAAGATGGTTACATGTTCTAAACTCTTTATTTCAATCATTGAAACATTCTTAGAGGATGTTAAATAGAGGTTATTCACACACTATTTTTCATCAAAGCAATTTTTAAGATATTGAAATAATCAACATGACTTTTGTCACCTGTAAAGATGAACTTGGCCAAAGCAAAAGCTTACCAACACATATTTCGAGAAATAGATAAGCGAGATAAACTCGGCTCGAAATAGCAAATGTGTATAATTATCGAAGTTTATATAGCAATACGACTTTTGTCTCAAGATAAGAGATAGAGTAGATAGACTTTTGAGTGATAGATAAGTTCAAGTCTCCACATACCTTTTTGTCGATGAAGATCCACCAGTTCCTTGAGTAGTTCTTCGTCTTTGCATGATGAACGTTATGGAGTCTAGAGCTCAACTACACTTTATATCCTAGTCCGAGACTTGTAGACTAGAAATCAAGACTTATAGTTTTGGCAACTAAACTTGACAACAAGCTTGAGATAGCAACGCTTGCGAGTTCGACCGAGCAATGCTTCTAACACATAGTATGCATACCCGTATGTGTACTGGTTTAACAGTTGAAGTCCGGGAACTTAGCATGCATACCCGTATGCATACTGGCGTATAGTTCAAGTCTGGAAATTCAATTGAGTTTGGTCGTGAACGACAGTATGCGTACCCGTTCGCATACTGGCGGACAGACCAAGTCCGGAACTCTAAGTATGCGTACCCGTTTGCATAATTGAGTGGGTTAAGTTCTAAAATCGGTTTATTCGTGAACAAATACATTTATATAATAATGAATTCAATCTTTTGCAAACCGTGGCTATAATGTTCATGAATTGATTCAAGTGAATCAAAATCGATTTTGCTTCGATTGTGTCTTGTATACTTCTATGAGAATATAAACAATTGGACAACTCTATAACTAGTTTCATTTGAGTCATTTGAACTAGTTGTGAATAAGATGAACAAGGTTGATATGAAAGTGTTCATATGGCTAACTTCGGTTAACTATTGTTGAGGCAACAATTTGTACACGTTTAGGTACGGTTACCCATATCTAAATGAAGTCACATTTCATTTGTGTATAATAAGCTAAGTTCGATCTAACGGTTGAAATATATTAGCTTGAATCTAATCAGGTTTTCATCTAACGGTGAATATTGAATGCTTTGTTACCAAGGTAGCATTGATTGCAAACCCTGATTTGAAGAATATATAAGGGAGAACTCTAGCAACTGGGAAACCTAATCCCCACACCTCCTGTGTGATACTAGTTGCGACTAGAGGCGATTCTCTTTTAACGTAGGTTTTTCTAAAACCATTATAGGTTAACGACTTAAAGACTTCTTTGGGATTCTGAAGCCAGACCCAAATATCTTCTCTGTAGTTGAGTGTTCTGATCTTACTTTGTTCTATCGTACTGAGTACTATCTTCTCTAAGATTTGCTCGAGATTCAATCTCCGATAGGTAAGATAAAAATTATTCACAAATATCTTCGTCTTATCGTTTGTGATTCCACGATATCTTGTTTCACTTCCATACGGTTAAGATCATTGTCAGGTGATTGATATTATTAGGTTGTTCTTCGGGAATATAAGTTCGATGTATCAATTGGTTCATGTTCACCTTGATTTATCAAAAGACGGAACAAAAAAACTCGTAGGTATTTCTGTGGGAGACATATTTATCTATTCAATAGACTTTTCTATGTGAGACAGATTTGTTTATCAAGTTTTCGACTTTGGGTCGTAGCAACTCTTAGTTGTGGGTGAGATCAGCTAAGGGAATCAAGTGCGTAGAGTCATGTTGGGATTCAGAGGCGTAAATGTAGCGCCCCCAAAGTTAGCAGCTGACTAATCCAAGAGATTAACTAAATAAAGAGGCACTAAGAAACTAATTCATTTACTCAAGTATTCAATTAAGAAATCTGCTATAAAACTTAATCCAAAAACTAGCCCCGCTCTGAAATATATATAAACAATAATTCTTCTCATATGATACATATACAATACCCATTTAATTTACAAATAGAATATACAACATAATAAACATGGTATAAGTTAATCAACTAACGGATTCAACTCCTCGAAGCTTCCGCTGCGCAACTCTGATCTGTCTCTGAAATTGAAAGTGGGAATGGGTGAGCACATCATCCCTAAAAGGGGTGCCCAGTGGAAATAACATTTAACTTTCAAGTAATCATGGCAAGATTTGGAAAACAATACATGTTTTCCCAAACATTACAAAGCGACTAAGTCACTGAAATAAACAATCATTTATATGGAACAAACTCCTTCTTCAAACAATGTATATATTGGTGTCAACCAGTTCCACACCTATTAGGTAATATTTTGGTGTATCGCCCTAGCCATTGCATAAAAGCTGAAAGTAAGTAGGTATAAATGTGAAGGAGCGTATCCTATATACCACAGGTGGAAATTCTTATTTCCCATAAAAATTCATAAAGAGAAACAAACATTACAAGTCCTTTCCAAACCATGAAAAGATTAACAGAATCAACAGAACTTTCGAAACTCAAAATTAAACAATGCATGAAATACACAATCAGACAATGCATGAGTTTGATAAACATAAATCTTTGTAAAAGAAAACAACAATGGTTACAAAAGAGTTAAGTGTAAATTCCCACCTCTTTTGATGACAAGCCATGCCTACCTCGAGATCCACGATCCACTAGTTCATCCTTTGAATCGATCGTTGTTAATAAACTAACTGTTAATCATAAAAGCACTCTAAGAGTTTAGCCAAAAGGCTCACACAAGGCTCATAACATAATTTCATACAAGTCTCCAACGATGTTTTGGGGACTACCCCAAAACAGTGGAGGACTACTTTTCCAATTTTTTTTTGGGGGGGGGGATATTTGAAGTAATTTTGGGTCACCCCTTATCTAAATTTTTTTAAAATACCAAATTTACCCTTGGTAATTAAATTAGTTAGATTAGTTAGTGTTAGTGTAATGATTAATTAGTGATTAGTTAGTTATTAATAGGATAGTTTTGTTAGAATGAGAAGAAGAAGAAGAAGAAGAAGAAGAAGAAGAAGAAGAAGAAGAAAAAGAAAAAGAAGAAAAAAGATGAAGAAAAAGAGGGAAGAACACTCAAAATGTTATTTTGAGTTTAGTAAATATGATATGAGTGATTCATGTGATGATACCTCCTCCTCAGAATCAGAACCTCCTTCATCTCCAAATATATTTGTCAATATTTCTAATGATCCGGATATGAGTTATTTGTTAGATGATGAAAGCTATTTATCCCAAACTCAACCTAACGACCCGAATGATGAATTTTATCAGCCACAACCAGAAGATGAAGTTATGGGTACTCAGGTATGTCTCAAATTTAGTTAATGTAGCTTGAATTGTGCAAAAAATTAGCCAAATCGAAAATTTCAGGAAGAAATTTCGGCTAGGTCAAAGTAGTTCGGTTAGCAATCCTGCAAAACAGGTAGCCGAACTCTCCTGTATGTGCAGTTCGGTTACTCGTTTATGCATACGCAGGTAACCGAACTCTGTTTTAATGGAGGTTTTTGAGAGTTCGGTTATCTTTTTCCAGAAAACGTTGCCGAACTAATTTTATAGAGTATACAGTTAATAGTTCGGTTGAGTCGAGTTTAGTCCCTTTGTTACCGAAGTTTATGTTCGGCAAGCTCGCAAATCACGTTCATTGAATAGGTAACCGAACTTTTAAGTTCAGTTTAGTCGATAGTAGTAATTATGTTGCCGAACTATACCATAGAAAATTCCAAAGAACAAGTTCGGCAAGATCGCAATTTTTTTTTCATAACCGAACTTATTGTTCGGCAGGATCGTTTTTATTTTTACATTGCCGAAAATTTAAGTATTTCTTATTTTTAGTTGGTATTGACGTTGTGCTATTACTCGTAGGTTGCATATGATCCAATAGAACCAATGGAAAATCAACCTACCCCTGTTGATATTTTGTACGATGACACGTCCCATCACTACATGAATGACTTGGTATTCAAAAGTCCTTTAGAGGCAAAGATTTGGGCTAGACAACATGCACTAAAGACATGTGCGTATTAGTATTGAATGGGAGAGAACGCAAAACCCGCTTTGAAATGGTTTGTGAGAGAAGCGGTGATCCCGATAAAAGCCACAAGAGGAAGGGTTATGTTTATAAAGGAAAGACAAATAGGAAGAACAAAACTTTCTCAAAGAAGATTAAATGCCCATTCAAGCTTGCATTTAATTACAACAAAGAATTGGGTGGATGGGTTCTCTACAAGGTTATGGAAGGTTGTCATAACCACCCTCGTCCGGAGCATCTTGAAGGACATTTCATGGCGGCCAAGCTAACTCCTGAAGAGATGGAAAAGGTAGCTAAAATGAGGAAAATGGGTCTTTCACCGATTCAAATGCTCCAAATACTAAAGGAGGATAACAAGGATAACCACTCATCTTTGTCCACCGTTTGTAATGCAATTGTGACAATTAGAAAGAAGGAATGGAGAGATAGACAAGTGATGCAACAATTGTTTTTTTTGGCCAAAGAGAAAGACTACGCGGTTCAAAAGGATGTGGATTCGGACGGAGAGATAACACAACTCTTCATTGCGCATCCAACGAGTGTTCAATTAGCTCAATGCTTTCATGAAGTTCTCATAATGGATTGTACTTATAAGACGAACAAGTACGAGATGCCATTGTTTAATATTGTTGGGCGTACTTCGACGCAGTCACCGTTTACCGTGGCGTTTTGTTTTTTAAGGGACGAGCAAGAACCTAGTTACATTTGGGCACTACAACAAGTTAAGGAAATCTTCCGAGGTGATGATATTCCCGGGGTTATTGTCCACTGCCTCCAATATCCGGAAACTCTTATTGACCTGCATTTAACTCCGATATAATGTTGGGTTGGTGTATTATGTATGTGCATAACATGGAGATGTGGAAAGCTTTGGAGAAATCGGACGAAATTGTACATGAAGGTCAAATTTCCCCTGAGGATGATTAAATGACACATGTAATGGAACTAAGTATGCTTTTCAATCTAATACTATGTTTTTTGAAGTGTGGTATTCATTATCGAGTTAATTCTAGTATTTTATTGAGTTGACAGATAATAGTTCGGCAACCTGCGCAAATATTTCAGGTTGCCGAACACCTGTTTTGTGTCAGATATAGGTGTTTTATTTGAGTCTTCAGAGTAGAGTTCGGCTACCAGTCAAAATGTTGCGAGGCAACCGAACTCTGTCTTCGGCAACCTGGTAGGATTTAGTTGTTCGCCGAAAAAACAGTTCGGTGACCATTAATTTGTCACACTTTACCGAATTTTAAGTTCGGCTAGCTCTGTTCAAATTGAGGTAACCGAACTTTTTACTTGAAGTGTAAGTCACAAACTGGTAGGATTTAGGTGTTTTATTTGAGTCTTCAGAGTAGAGTTCGGCAACCTTGAAAATGTAGCATGTAACCGAACTCTATGTTCGGCAACCTGGTATGATATAGCTGTTCGCCGAAAAAATAGTTCGGTGACCATATATTTGTCACAGGTAACCGAACTTTTAGTTCGGTTAGCTATGTAAAAATTTCAGGTGGCCGAAAAACAACCTGTATTCAAAATTTCATCCATATAAAATTGAAAACACAAACCCAATTATAATTAAAAACGCAAACAAGGTTGTAAAACAAATATAAAAGTTGTTATACATACACAAACATACGAAATTAAACCATACGAAATCCACAACTAAGATGTTTTTTGACACTAAAACCATACGAAATCACTAATGACCACCGCGACGCACCCTTTTACCACTTCCTTTTTTACCACGAGTTTTAGGTGGAACTTCCTCATCACTTGGGGTTTCATCTACTCGTCCGGTTTCCTCCATGGCGCGACTTGAACATTCTCCTTGTTGTCGACCCCTCTTCAATTGCTTAGACCTACTTGGCTCCATCATTCTATTAGTTATAAGACCCTCCCACTCGCCGTAGAGGTAGGTTTGTTCCTTAGTCGACATCGGCTCTCCACTATGGATTTTAGCCATCCATTTCTTAAACAATTTCGTACCCTTCTTCACCTGATTCCAATTTTAAGCATAAGTAAATATATTTTCAATACTTTCAAACAACAAGGAAGTATAAGAGAAGACATTTTCTTACCACATTATCCCATAACATTTTTGCTTCTTCTCCACAAATAAGCATCTCCTTCTGAGCTCTCTTATCGAGGTAACCGAACTCAAAATTTTCATATAAAGAAGGAGTTCGGTTACGTTTTTTTTTTTGCGAGCTTACCGAACTTCATAGTTCGGTTACCTTAAAATTACTAATTCACCGAACTGTTCTTCATATTGAAAGTTCGGTTACCAAATTCTAGGGTTTTAAAATTTTCTCCTAGCCGAAATCTCTATTATAACTTTCATTTTCAGTGGTTTTTGATGATTTCTTCAACAAAAAACGATTCAAAGGAATGGGTATGAAGGAAATTACCTGCGGATTTTCATTTTGATATAATCAGACTCCTTGGTTGATGTTGGATGCTTCAATTCGTCTCCCAACTTTGCTTGAAGTTGTTTATCAACTTCAAATTGATTTGGGAGATTCGCTATGCTAGCCAGACCCGGACTCAATCCGGGAATTCTTGGTGTCTGCTTAGAACGCATTGTTTTTTAAAATTGATTAATCGACGATGAATTTTTTCTAATCGACGATGTATACGAAGAAGAGGAGAAGAAGAGGAGAAGAAGAAGAAGAAGAGGACGATGAAGAAGAAGAATAAAAGAAAAAATATGGGTTTTGAAACTGATTTTAGGTTTTAATTTAGGGGTTAGATTAGTGGGTAGTGGTTAAATTAGTGGGTTATTAGGATTAGTTATAACCTTAATTAGGATAAGGGCAGATTAGTCTTCCCTAATCTTTTAGGACACCCCTTAAAATTTAGGGTGGACATTTGAATAACAAAGTAGTCTTCCCTAATCTTCCCTAAGTGAACTATCTAATGGTTCTAAGCCCATTTATGGTTATACTCTTCTTTGAATCGCTACCTTTAACATATCTAAGGTTTACTAATTCAATTAGGTTGGTTTTATAGTACTTAAATAAGTCTTATGAATATCTACAACTTTGTAGAAGAAGTCAAAGGCTAATTCAGACCACAAAGGTCTAATTCCTGTTTAATAAGAAAATTGGCTCTAATCCCAAGTCTACTGAACCAACCCATTAACCTAAGACATGGTCCATCTGAGTTAACTAACGGTCAAAGGGTCCACTAACGGTCAACGTTAGTCAGGGTCAAGTCAGGTCTAGGGTCAACAGAGTCACGGTCAGGTCAACTGTCCAGGGTTAAAGTCTATCTCGGTCATACTGAGTCAGCTACGGTCTCGTCAGGTCTAGTCCACTGAGTTAAGGTCTGATCCGACTCAGTCAGATGGTCTGAGTCAGGTAAGTCAGCTACACTGACTGGGATGACTAAAAGGCATACTTCTATTGCAGACAAACTTCAACCCTATTTCTTACATTCTCAACTTCTTGTTTAACATTTAACTTCAATTCGAATACAAAACAAACTACAAATTCCAATTACAATCAAAGACTAAGCCTACCTGCAATTGCAGCTTTAAGCAATACTCAATCACTGTCTACAATTCAGTTGTAATAGCTTTTACCACAAACATCTTCATATCTGCAATTGCAACTTCATTAACATCTTCAAAACCTTAAACTCCCTAAACCATTACCACCTGCAAATACTAAGAGTAATACTACTTCTCCATTTCAACACTAACATATTCAATTCAGCTGAACTTCATAATTCAACTACAAATACAAGTCTAGCTTACCTACAAGTGCAGTAGCTGCAAAATCCAGAATGCCTCAACTCAAACAACACCCAAACTTCAACTACAACTACAACTCCCATTTGATTACACTTCACTTCTAACTGTAATTCAACCTCAGCATAAACAAACCCATGATAACTATCTCAACTTTGAGTTCATTAACAATCACACAACTTTAACTGCCACACTTGAAGGTCATTACCACTATCAGCTGAGCAAAACTCGACTGCATCACAAACTACAAGTTGTAATCTCAATTACCATTCAGTCTCAATCTCTTTCTAATCCATCTCAGTCAACTCCAATCAACAACAATTCAGTTCATCTATTACAAACACGATTCACATACACATCTACATCACCAGAACTCAACCCCAACATTACTCAGTTACAACCATCTTTATTACCACCATTTTTCCCAAAATCTCAAGTCCGTTCCATACATATACATCCATCTCAGTTCCTAGTTCCATTAACATGCTCAAAAACTCAGTAATGAAAGTATACAAACACTACTAAGTTAACTAAGAAGAACAATTACCTCAAATCTGTGTTACCCTGGCAATTGAATTCAATTCCTTCTCCACTTGACTTGATTCACTCATCTCGAAACTAACAGCAACCTCCATACTTCATCACTAACAATTCTCAACTAAAACCTAATTCGATTCCCAAACCTTCATTAAAACAGAACCAAACCCTAACTACCGATTCCAATCTATTCTTCAAACTCAAACTCTAATTCAGGTAAAACCCATCTCCGATCAATCTTCTAGATATCGATTTCATCTTCTAATTCATCTTTAATCAAATCTCGAACCCAGATTCAGAAACCCTAGTTCTCAGTTCATCTCCTAGACAATTTCAGAACTTCAATTGAACCTATACCCATGATTCTTCAACTCGCCATAGCTCTATACTTCACCTTCCAAATCTTCAGAGCATCAATCAACTCTATAAACCCTAATTCTGATTATAACAACATCAACCCCTTCTTTTCCCCAAATCAGTAAACATCAATCACCACCACCAGCCACCATCTCTGCTAACTCGTCTAATTCTCGTGAACTCACAGCCTTAGAAATCTCAGAGAATCGCCAGGGCGAAGAACAGAAGAAGAAGAAGATGATGAGAGAAGAAGAAAGAAGAATAAGAATGAAGGAGAAAAAGGAAAATATGAGAGTTATCTTCACGGTCTGGGGATAAGGCCGACCAAAAATATTGAGGCACCCGACACTCTTGATAAGGGCTGCCACGGCGGCTAAAGTGCACAATGACTATTTTGCCCTTCATACAAATCCGATGATATCTTCGTCCGGTTTCCGAATGACACGTTCGTTTAGTCCATTTCGCATAGCTCTTCGAGTCTTATCCAGTGGTACTAGTTTCGTATCTATATCGTTGTTAGATTAATTCCAATTAATTAACGTTCGTGTTAAACTAATAGAGTTATTGTCGGCTTAGTCATCTCTTAACTGGTCTAATAGCGTTGACGTGCTTAAGGGTCTTTACAGTAAGGAACGCCACTGTACCTTAATCAGTGTGAGATTGGTTAGGGCTCAACTAAATTCCAGTCCAAAGTTAACTTGTAGTAGGCTAGAGTCTGTAGCGGCTTAATACAATGTGGTGTTCAAATCTGGACTAGGTCCCGGGGTTTTTCTGCATTTGCGGTTTCCTCGTTAACAAAATTTGTGGTGTCTGTGTTATTTCTTTTCCACATTATATTTGTTTATATAATTGAAATATCACAGGTTGTGCGTAGCTCAATCAATTAGATAATCTAACCTTTGGTTGTTAATATAAATTGATTGACACTTGAACATTGGTCTTTGGTACCGTTCAAGTTGTTTCTCATAATAATCATGCTTGCGGATTTCTATCTGTTTGATTTGTTGATTACATTGAGAAACATAGATATAACTCTTGGATG
Source organism: Papaver atlanticum (assembly GCA_023531105.1). Classification (NCBI taxonomy): domain Eukaryota; kingdom Viridiplantae; phylum Streptophyta; class Magnoliopsida; order Ranunculales; family Papaveraceae; genus Papaver; species Papaver atlanticum. The sequence goes on from JAJJMB010006268.1 coordinate 1,194,508, forward strand.
TATTTTCCTTGATTGAGTCTGACTGTCTAGTTGATTCTCTTGGAAGTATATTGGAGTTAGTCCATACAGATTGCCTAAACGAAATATTGGGTGTGGTTGTTAGACCCCCGCTTTTTCAAACCCAATCCTAACTTTGATTTTTATATAAACTGTGATTTTTATATAACCTTGATTTCTATATTCAGTTCTTTGGTCCACCTAACTGCCCACCAAAGAGCTTCGCATTCCGCATCTTCAGCATTCAAGGTTCCAATAGCATATCCACACCTTGCTGATTCAAATTCACCTGCAAATTCACCTTGGGCTAATACTCAGAAATTTTGCAGGTGAATTTGCATCAGCAAGGTGTGGATATGCTATTGGAACCTTGAATGATGAAGATGCAGAATGTGAAGCTCTTTGGTGGGCAGTTAGGTGGACCAAAGAACTGAATATTCAGAAAGTTTGCTTCCTAATGGATGCGAAGAAGGTAGTTACTAGAGTTATGAAGATCTCAGAGGTATTTTCTAGCAGAATCATCCGTTGCTATCAAATATCAAAGAAATCTTTCGTACTTTCCCCTTATGGTCTTTACAATTTTTTAAATGAACTCTAAATAAGCCGGTAGAAAAGTTAGCCAGGCATGCTAGGTTATTTAAGGTGTCAAAAGTCTAGTATGTTACTCCTCCAAACTTCATAATTAAAAGTTTAGAGAGGATAAAAACAATGTCTTCTCCGATTAATTAATAAATTATTCATTTGCATCAAAAATAAAATAAAATAATAGCCAGACATTAATTTCCCTGATCACAAAATGTGTCCACTAAGTCCGTAAGTAAAATCAAACTTGAGCTAAAAGGGAAACCCACCGATTAATGTTTATTAGTTCCAAAATGTGACCTCCTCCCAATTCTAAATGTCGACACTTTAGCTTAGATTCGCTCGAAAGACATTCCATGTTAACAAGATATTATATTAAATGATATTTTGCATTTTTAGTAAAAGAAATTGAAATGATTGGAAATAATATTATTTTATTTGGTTAGAATATAATACAAGCCATCAAATTTAGGTCATTTTAATCCTAAGGTAGTTGTTATTGGAAGAGAGCTATAAATATGGTGTTTTTCTTTGAATTGAGAGGAATCGACAAAAATCAGTAGAGAGGCCACGAGAAGAGATTGGTAATAACTAGGAGAAAAGTTTTAGAGAGCAAACATTTCGATAAAAAACTGTAGAGAAAAAGTTGACGTTCAAGATTTCTTGGCAATATTGTTCTTTGGGTACGATTTGGCGGATATCGATTATTGTTGGTTCCCAATCTAAGTAACATCGACTAATATTCGTTGCGAAAACAGGTTTTGTTTTTGGATTAGGCGTGCGCATGTAATATTTCTGGTGTTATATTTTTATGAAGTCATTATTTCATATTATTTTTTAACGATCAAAATTCCTAAAATCCCAGTTGTAAAGCAGAGGCCAATCGAAAGATTGGACGGGCTGGATGCCTCACACCTTCATAGCCCGTATTTTGATTCCCGGACTCATCTCTGTAATTGGACCAATGCTTAAATTGGGTCTCAACTCCCTAAGTTGGGTGGTGACTTCCTATAATAATCCCACGTGTATTTTTGTAATAATCCTACGTGTATTTTTCTACTCAAGATATTTTAGAATTCTCAAGAGGATTTTCGACGGTACCTACAGCAGTGTCCCTTATACTGACCTTGCCAAGCATAAGGACATCCGTGTCACACCCAATGCATGCAATCAAGGCTACCTAACACTTTCGGAAAACCTCTCTTTGCATTTTCAACTAGTAATCGGTCTACATCATCTTGCGTTGGTTGTTGCATAAAAACGTGGATTAAAATGGTAACATACCGAGGTTTTCGAATGTTGTTGTTTTTTCCATACGAATGTACTCGTCATAGGCATCCACTGGCATACCATAACCTAGAATTCTTAGGGATATTGTGACCTTTTGTTCAAGACTTTTTCCCCGTACATTTTTTGCATAAAATTGACAGTTTGATTTCGGGTTTATCCGACAAAGCTCTCCGATAAGCCTAATAACCAAGTGTTGCAGCATACAAGAGAGCCGTTGAAAATTTTCATCAGAGTAAACACACCAGTTGATAAAATAATCACGCATCATTTTTTGATGTCCTTCATCTCGAAATATCTACTTATATCTTCTTGTTCTCCATTGTGGAGCTCGGTACTTGGGCCTTGTATAATTGTATCATGGCATTTGTCATCGTTTTCTCTTCGTCTGAATCTTCCTCTATTTGTTCCACTTGAAGTATCCAATGTTCTTGTTGTTGAATATATATCAACGCCTACTAACTGCGCTTCCTCATATTCAAAATTAGTATCCATAAATAAAAATAGATTTGATTGAAACGACTTAAAACAAGGAATACATTAATGGAAGAAATTTGATAAATTTCTATGGAAATAGATAGAAGTTGTGTGAATTTATTGGTGGATGGAGCATGATTTATATAGGTATAATAGGCTATAATTACCTAAAAATGGTGAGATGGTAGAAGTGGTATTTTAGGGTTTCTGAGTGTGAGTTTCGGGAGGTTGAGCATGAACAGTATTCGCCTAAACCACGTATAATGGCCGTTCAAAGGCTGTTTCGGTCACAAGAGGAGTTAGGACTGGTCTTAGAGGGAGAAGTTGAAGAGAGAGAGAGAGAGAGAGAGAGAGTCAGAGTATTCTAGGTTTTGCATAAGAATTGCTCCGAGTTGCTAAGAGAAAGTTGTCCTTAGCTTGGAGAAATAGAGAACCTATTTATAGCTGAATTCTCTAATCTCTAGTTGGTGAAAATAGGGTTTGCTTGCCGTACGGAGCACTCTACCCGTATTTTCAGGAATTTCTAAAGATAAGTGAAACCGTCCTTATCTTAGATTCCTTTTACAGACTTTACTCTCTTTCATGTGATGAGGAAACATCCGGATATTTCTTATATGTGTCGTAAATCGCCAGACTAAAACCCTAATTGATATCCCCCCTATTTGTTCATGACTGAAGTAGCCTTTGAGATGACGTATTTGACCGGGTAGGATATTCTCTTTAGCTGACGTGGGTCAAGATAATTTTTTTGGTTAATGGTTCATCTACATGCCGTACTAGACTGTCTAAAGGAGTTACAAAAGGAAATCCTTTTTCTCCACTCTTTTTTCTACTAGTGGTGGAAATTTTATCAAATTTATTGAAGGATGTTGTGGTAAGAGAAATAATTTATAGTTTTCAAGTAGACGAGGGCGTGGCTATGATTACTCACTTGCACTTTACGGATGATATTCTCATATTTCTTAATGATTTTAAAGAGTAAGTGAGAAGACTTCATGTGTTTCTTTTGGTTTTTGAAGATCTCACAGAGCTGAAACTTAACCTGGATTAAAAAAAAACTACTAATAACTTATTTTGGTATCCCTATCGGATCTATTTTCAAAAACGTTGAGGTTGGAAAAGAAGCTAACTCTATAGAAGCGTAAATTTCTTTTGAAAGCTAACAGAGTTGCTTTTTGAAGATCTTATTTTAAATGTATTCTTATCCATTACATGTCTCTTGTATAACTTCATGCGGTTGTGTACGAAAGAGAACAAACTAAAACTGTGTCAAGTTTCATGGTTGAAAACATGCAGACCGAAGGAAATGGTGGGCTAGGGGTCCTAAACTTTAGATTGTTAACAAAGCATTGATGGCTAAGTGGATTTGGCTTTTTTCTAGAGAGTATGAAGTACTGTAGAGATGGATAATTCATGAAAAAAACCAAGCCCAACCCTAACTTTATTGTGCCAGTGAAAATGAATACAACAATTGGTATGAGTGTATGGCAAGGAGTTATGAAGACTCGAAAAGACTTTCATAAGATGGTTTGTATTAATGTTAATAATGGTTGGTACGTGCGTTTCTAGCTCGATTGGTAGTTACCGGGACGTCGTCCGAATGAAAAATACCCTAGGATGTATATGATAAACACTAAAAGAAGGCAACAATGAGTGGGTTGGGCTGAATAGTGGGTGTCACATGTTATTCACACTCCATTTAATCTCATTATCTATTGATCTCATGGAACTAGGATATGATTTGAATAACGTTACTTTGAATCATGAAGAATTGGACTGCTTTGAGGAAAATAACTTTAGTTTAGAGATTTTGTATATGCATCTGGTTTTGGGGCATATTGGGGATGATGATGAGCCGACGATTGGAAAGGTAGTATGGAATAACTGGATTCATCCTAAGGTCTCCTTTATTATATGGGCCATAATGCGTAACTCTTTACCTTCTCGAGCAATGTTACAATAGGTATCACTATAACCTCGAACTTAAATCTGCTTTGTTCAAAAGAGCTGGAGGGTTTGTGTAACACCCCGTGTTTTTAGTATGGCGCATGCTAAAAGGTGCGCCATGGCCCGAGATGAAGCTTCATCCAAAGCTTCCGTTGTGTAGGAAAAGGAACATTGGCCCTTGGCCAATGCGTTGACAATGTTCAGCCAACATGGCTGAACATCGGGTTGGCAGCGGACGGCCAACATGGATGAACATCGGAGTTGGCATAGGAAGTGAACAATCATCTTGGACGGTTATTCAGAAATATATGACAACGGCCATGAATAGTAAAAGTGGGAGTTGATGAATGATTTTTGGTCCCCCAATTTAAGTTGTAAAAATGTCAAATTAACATATATAGGGAGGGGTAGTTGGTTGAAGGTGCATATGCGGACTATGCACCAAGTAAGCTTCATAACTTAGCCGGGAGAGTATAAATGATGCCTAAGTCTCATTTATAATTGCATAACCTTCCCATGGAGCGTATTGAGCATGAGAATCACTATTCCATGCCGTGGGCTAAATATGCATTCCTTTGATGCATTTTGACGGAACAGCCTATACAGACTAGGCCATTACCATTATTGCTTGGTCACGGCCTCGCAAACGAGTTGGTGTAAGTTTTCTGTCCCTTTAGGGATGAACTACGGTCTGTGCTTGATCCCTTTGGAGTAGGGAAGGGTACGTAGGCATCCGCAATGAGTTGCAGCATTGCCGGTTCAGCACTTTGTCGCTCATATCATCTATTTGAGAGATGATTGCGGCACATTGTCCTATCATATCATCTAAGATCGGTAGCTCGACACGGGAGATGATTGTGGCCAAACTTGGTGTGACAAGTTGACGCAGATGAGAAAGTTATAGCCTATCTAGAGGCTAAAAACCCGATTGTCGTAATTTAGCTCAAGACGGGTCTAAATTGATTGGAAACGGCCCAACGATCAAGACGTGATTGTATCACGGTCTTGGAATTTTGGCCAAACTCCATCGTTTAGGGCCTCAAAAGGCCGTTTTTGCTTTCTTAATAAACCCTTTGAAGAACATGGGTAAGTTTGAACGGTGTGGAAGCTAAGTTAGCTGCATCATGCTCCACGAGCATGCTTGCAAGGGCAAATAGACGTGCATTTGCCTAGCTTAAAGGCCCGGATCGTAGCATCATCATGGCGCATCGTGGAAGTTATGGCCGCTCCAGGCGTAATTTTCCGGTGCGTCACAGTTTGAGTCATTCGATGTGAGGTAATTGCAAATATATGGTACTACTTTATGGCTTTTTTGGGTATGAGTTGGGCAATTCATTGAGATGTAAAGTTACACTTAGATAGAATTTCATTAAGTTTCATGAAAAATATAAAAGTATTGGTCCTAAGGTTTCGACACAGTTATATGAGAACCCCAGAAGGAGCGTAATGGACGACTTCATGGGAGCGAAAACAAGAAAAAAGATAAGTTAATATTTTTTGGTAAAACATTATCTTATTTTCTGGTGTTATGGTGAAAGCACTTTTAACGGTTATTCAACATTGCAAATTTTATCAAACATGAAGGAAATTGTTACGAAGTAATTTTCAGAGTGCAAATATTTATTTGAGCTCTCATTTTGTTGGGATCTTTTTAAACCCTCATATCATTTTTATAAATATTTTTGTTTTAATATGATCTTTTTGTTTCAGAAAGAAAATTGTGTTGAAATTCAGTGAGTACTCGGGAGAAAATGAGATGTAAGTTAAGGCTAAGTCTTATGGATCTAATGCATGAATAATGTTAACATGCTTGGGGAAATGCCTAAGTGCTATTGTGAGGGAAGGAAAATCCGTTTAAGCGAACATGATCTCTCGGTTGTTTATTTTTTTTACTTATATCAAATATAAAAGTGGGGCCATCACCTTATAAATGTATTTATTGGATTTTATTAAAAAATGAGTCACCTTTTTACAGAAAAAAAAGAAAAAAAGGAAGAGTAAAAAAGGAGATAAGATATCTCGCTTTAGAGTTTTTTCTAGCGAGACATAATGTCTCGCCAAAGTTTTAATCCGCTCTTGCATTCCGGCTTCGGAGGAAAAGGACCTTTTACACCACATTTTCGGTTACGTCGATCCCTCATTTCCTTTTTCCTCTACATAAAACTCAGCCTTACCGTACAAAATCCAACCTTCTGTACTCCTTTTTTAATGAGGGAAGTGGGTCCAAAATAATTACCTCATTACTCTTAGCTTAATATAAGCAAGATAAAATGTGATTGCACAGGTCGTATTAAGTTGCCTCGGCTTTCATCACACTTTAAAAGTCTGAAGAATGGTATGCTTATCGAAAAGCCATTTTGCTAGTAATTATGCGTCTAGTAACATCCTTATCCAAAAGCCACAAAGCAATAGTTTGCTTGATAATCGGACAGGCCAGCAGAAACGTGAAAGCCAGATGCTGTAGGTGTACGCTGCAAATGCAACTTATGGTAACGTTTTTTCAGAATGAGTGGGTTTGCCCGTAAATAAAATAGCGAAAAACCGATACAACTTTCCGTCGCAATATATCTCTCCTCTAACTAAAGAAAACCCATAACTTTCCCTTCCCAACACTAACACTAAAATCCGTTGTGTATTTGCCTGATCGATCGATGATAAATTTCTCAAAACAAACCTTCACGTTTTCCAGTGTTTAAGCATTTATTGTGACGAAAAACAAACAAAATTAGGGTTTCCAATTTTCTTCTCGAAGGGAAATTAGGGTTTTGAATTGTGGTTGAATGTTTAAGGATGCGAGAGTTGCGTAGTGGACTTCGAAGAGGGCGTTCAGCAGCAACAGTAGGAGAAGTAGAGAGAAGTGTAGTTGAACAAGGTAGTAGTGTAATGGTGATTCGCAGAAAGAGATCAATTAAGAAACATAAACAACCAGAACCAGAAGTAGAGCAGCAACAACAACAGCAGGATGATGTTGATGGTGGTAAAGCTTACTTTAGAGGTTGTAATTCAGTTCAAGTAACAACAGAGACGGAGTTGGATAAAGAAAAAGATCAAGAACTAGAAACCAGGTGTTTTGATGAAATTCGTGAGATAGGTCTGAATGTTGTTGGGGATCTTGAGATGGAGGATGATTACCATGATGCTGAAGGTAATCTGGAAACAGACAAAGCTCCTGCAGCTGAAGAGTTGGAGGAGGAGGAGGAGGAAGAGGAGGACCAAGGAAATTTAACTCCTACTTTTACTTCCTATAAGGTTGGTTTGGGTTTTCCCTCTCAGAAATTCAGTTTTTCATCACGGTTTTGTTGAAATTCTAAGGAAATAGGCTGTTTCGTAAGTTAAAGTTATTGGGTCCGGGTCTTGCGAATATGGTTTTTCCTCTCAGAAATGCATTTTTTCGTCACGGTTTTGTAGTTTTTTTTTTTTTTTTTTAAAGAATTTCCTCTCTTTCTTTCTCAAGAGAAGACATAGATGTTAGGCAAAGAAACCACAGAAATATGGTTTCTTCTGTACATTCATTCTGATTAACATTTCTGTTTTTTGTTATTAATTGATTCATCACTTATTAGGCACCCGGCCTCGAACTTCGCAGACGGTCACCTTTTGCTCAAATGGTAAGACTTTTGATCACTTTAGAAATGATTTCCTTCTCATTTGATTGTTTGTTCAAATTTTTCGTTTGTTTATTTCTTATCTTTTGTTTAAGTAGGCTCTTCAAATTAATGACGAGATGTCTGCCAAGAAACGGCATTTGGAGAAGGGACTACTGCGGCAAACGTACATTCCTTGACTTAATACTCTTTGTTTGTACTACCTGTTATGATCTAGTTTTGGAGGAATGGTTTGATGTTCTTACTCATTGGTTTGGGTTTTTCTTCCAAATAATCATACATAGTTCGCTTAAATTCACGTACTAGTCTTAGGGACTTAGGTTAGGGAAATGACCAGTTTTGCATGTGCAACTCCCAACGGTTTAGAACGGAAGAACAGAGCTTTAGATTAAATTCTTACAAACATGATAATGTATGGACCGATCAACAAAGGGTTCTTAGAATAAACAGTATATGAATGAATTTTAGACTATCGAACAAAAAACAAAAATAAATCATGTCATAGTTTCAGCAATATCTACCTCCCTGTAGAGGTCAAATGGTTTACATTTCATTCTTCATAGATTCTCGAGGTTTAGGCATGTTTAATGTTGGATACTTGGATTGTACTCATCAATATCTGATGATTATTGTAGTTAGAATGTAATAAGTTTCTTAATTTAGTGATTAATCGAGCAAAGAAGTGTGTTGTGTTCTTTTTGTTAATTGTGCAGGTTATTCTTTTGGTATTTATGATTCAAATCCACTGTGTTCTTAGGGACAATAGAGTTGAGAATAAGATGAAGTGTGTCAATAGAGTTGAGAAAGTAAAGAGAGATTGTAAGAAATGAATTCTAACCGTTGATTACCAAGTTGGACCAGAAAGATATTTAAGAATAAGATGAACTGGGTCTTGCAGATGGGTTTGTGTTTTACCTAGAGGTGATAAATTAGTAAATTCTGTCTTTGGTAGTTGATGATCTTTAATGGACACACGCTGGATCAAGTTAATGAAGACATTCAAACCTTTCAGTGTAGGCTAATTGGCATGGATATCTTCTTTGAACATCTGATATTCTTTTCCAGTGTATATGTTAGATTATACTAGTCAAGATAATCATGTATACAAAGTGGTAATAGAATTCATCACTGCTTTATCTAAAGAAGTTAGGTCCATTTGCAATTTAGCAGTAGCACAATTTTTGTTTTCAAGCTTTGGTGGATAATCATCTAGCTAAGTAGGCTTGGGGTTTTTGATCTCCTACACTGCAGTCTAAGATCCCTAATGAAGCTTAGAGCCAATGACACTTTTAAAAAATAAAATTATTTGATGAGGTACTCCAATTGCAAAATTATTTATTGCATTATTTGAACATGCCACTTTCATGACTCAGAAATTTCAAGAATTACATGAACGGCTAATTTTAATGATGTTATTGGTGTCGATGCATCGTACTGGCGGGCATATGCTTTCACCTTCTTATCTATATTAATGGATGTTTCCTTAAACATTCCAGCCTCCGTTCATTTTTCATGTGCATCAGTTTCTTAAAAGTTCACTATATTTATCCGAGTACTTGTTTCAAAGACCTCTTACTGGATTATTTGTTTTTGCCTTCCTGGAAGACTGCTTCACGAACCATCAAATAACTGTGAGATGGATGACGAGAAATGGGAAGAATCTGTGCCTCTTGCTGCACTAGAGTGTGAAGTTACAAACCACAACTATGAGATGTACGATCACAAACATGAAGTATCAGTTCCTGTTGATATTCCAGAATGTGAAACTCCAAAGGATGTTGTGGTAATCTAATGGTTAAAACTTTTGAAAAGAAAAGAAAAGAAAAATATGTTAAACTTCAATGGTAAGCAGTATCCTCCCTCTATTTTTTTAACTCGATGATATCTGCTGATTTGCAGGTTGATAGCAAGAAGAAAGATAAGGTGGCTCTTACTTCCATGGTAGGGTGGTTATTATCCAATGTTTATGGGTAACCGTACCTTGTTTCTTGTGTTTTTGTACTCGATTCAATAATCTCCGTGCAGTATCATATTTTGCTTAAGTTGCACTCCCTCCCTCCCCCTGTTTAATAATTATATTACTGAACGCACTCCTAAATAAGTTATTGTCATTTTTGCAGGCTGCACCTGTGGCAGAGGATGAGATGCGTAGGAGAACAAGATTATTAGGCAAGAGAAAAGGTAAGCATCAATATTTGCATGTGCTCATTACTTAGAGATTAGCTAATTGAAACATACATGTTTTTATAGCAATAGTTTGTTTATTGTTATCAGAAATTGGACCTGTATATGTCCCTCTATGATGAGTAATGTCCTACTCCTGGATGTGTAATTTATTTTTAGAACTTATAAGGTTTGTGTGCTTGCTGAATCAGCGTTTCTCATTCTGTATCAGAATATGGTTTCAATTGTTTTGCTTTCACTGTTATGTTTTTCCTTACGAGCTAAGCCAGTGTTTGGATATATTGGCATTTGACCTTGATGAGACTTATTAGTTACAGACATCAAACACTTCAATTGCTTATTCGTGAGTTGGTGATCGTAGGGTACATAAATGTTTTCAATTTCTCATTCTATCTGTGTAAAGCTCGTTAGGTTAGTTATTTGACCTTGATGAGACTTATTAGTTTCAGACACCATGTTCTCTCAAACACTTTAATGGCTTATTCGTGAATTGGTGATTCTAGGGTACATAAATGTCTTCAATCTCTTGTTCTGTGTAAAGCTCGTTAGATTAGTTGCTTATGTATTGACATTCGTTTGGCTTCTTTCCCTGTTGTCCTATTAGCCTCGGGAGCCGTCGGCGGGCAACCCAACTTGGAAGATCATCTTATAGAAGCACCTGAAGAGTTTGACAGTAAGTTATTAATTGGCACACGCATTATAGTTATCAAGATTAATTACAAGAGAAGGGTTTTGATGGATTCAGAATTTTTATTGTGGTGTCAGCTGAATCAGGTATGAAGAGAAATGTCCGGGGTCCAACGCTTTTACCACACATCTTCAATACAAATAATAGACATCGCAAGGTGATAGAGTACAACGAGCATGGCCAGCCAATAGGGCAGTTTTCTTCCGAGCTAGCCAGTTTCATGGGTGTTTTGGCACGCCAGATGGTTCCAATAGTCCATGAAAAATGGAAAACAGTCCCAAGCACTCTTAAAGAAGAGCTATGGAGGTGTCTGGAGGTACTTTTAAGTATTTTGAAAATTATTAGAGGTATATATATGTATGCATCTTATCTAATTTACTGAAGAAAAATACATGTGTTCTAGGCAAAATATGTGCTTGAAGCAAGTAGTAGGAAACTTCTTGTCAATGGCATTGGAGACAAGTGGAGGTCTTTTAAGAGCACTCTTACAAGGAAATATGTTCTCCCATTCAAGGAGGAGCCTGATCGTCTGATCCACCCTCCTCCAATGTATAGATTCATTAAGCAAGAGCATTGGGATGAATTTGTAAAGTCCAGGCTGAATGATGCATTCCAGGTTTGTATTATCAAGTCAAGTACATATGTTAACTCATGCATTTTTATCAAACTCTTTTGCGCCTCTATGTAATGTATATGCCAACTGTTCGTGTAATGGTGGTTAATGTGTTCTAGGCCCTCCATGAAGCACAGTCAGAAAGGCGTGGAAAGAACATTTATCCTCACCGGTTAGGCCGGACAGGTTATGCCGGTCTGGTAGAAAAAATGGTATATGTTCATTTATATAGAGTTTGAATGATAATATTTTGGAATTACTGAAGTCAACTTTTCCTCTTTTTATCATTGGTAATAGATAAAAAGTGATGGGGTTACCCCTGAAGAAATTGATAGGTGTGTTTTATGGAAGAAAGCACGCCAGAACAAAAACGGGGAGTATGATGATGATGTTACCAGAGAACAGGCTGAGATTATCGTAAGTTGAAGAAAGATGCCAGAAAGAGATCCTTTGCATATCATATGATGCTATATGCTCGGAAGGTATTCTAATCGTCTAAATTGTCATCTATGCAGGATGAATTGAAAAAGCAAGTTGACAATGGGTCACTAGTTTGTGATGGAAACATCGATGTGCTGACTATGGCTTTAGGAACTCCTGAACATTCTGGGCGAGTGAGAGGCGGTGGAAAGTTTGTAAGTCAGTCGACCTTCTTTCGGAAGCCTAAACGTCAAGGCCTTAAAATTGCTGATAAATTGCATGAACAACGAAAGCTGATTGAGAACAAGTGGCAAGAAGAGAGAGTGTCCCGTTTACGTGTGGAAGAGCAACTCTTGGATACTCAAAACATGGTCTCACGGTTAGAGGAGACGCTGGTCAACTTCATGCAAAATGTAAGATTCTTTTTTCTTACATAGTATGCTCAACTCTTTTAGTAGTTGCCCTCACTATCCGTTCAAGGCTTCAGGAGATATCCATGCCTTTTAGGGAAAGTCACATCATTAACTTCTGACAAGGCCGTTTCCCATAACCCATAACAGCAATTTATATCTATTTTTGTGCACTTTGTGGTATTCTACGCTTATAGAATCATTCAAGCTATAGTATAGTTCTACACCTGTGCTTATTAACAATGTGCTTTTTAGATCTTTTTAATTCACTAGTTAAAATTTGATATTATTCTCGTGATTGTTAACAATCCTTGGGTAAATGACCCTACTGTGCAGGGGAAGTCGCCGGCATTTATTTCTAACAAACTCCCCTTAATAAACTGTGGAAACTCGGTGTGTAATTATGCATTCTCTGATATGTCGTATATCACTAAAAAGGAATTTTACCTATTTACTGTATTATATTTATTTTGTGTGTATGTATAAATCAGTCAGTTCTTGGTCAGTGCAGTGGAAAAATAATAAGTTATAGTTGGTGAATTGACATTACTTCTCTTTTATTAAGTCTTCACTTTTCTATGTAATCGTCTCTTTCTTTTTAAGTTTTTGTTTTTGCCAAACCATGTTGTATAGGGGAAGGAGCTAGCATCAGTGTCCACTATGCTCCCCAGTAAAAATAACGAAGATTTGGTATGTGAAGAGCAGTACCTACACTTTTCTGTGTAATTTCTCTTCTTTGAACTGCGTAATTTTTTAGTTTTCTATATAATCACTATTAACTTTCTGTTCTTGCCGAACCATGTTGTATAGGAGGGAGTTGGGCCTTCATTGACATCTACTATGGCCCCAGTAAAAAAGAATGGGAATTTGGTATGTCAAGTGTGTAACATTCTTCCTCTTTGATCACCTCTCTTCTATTTTTGTTTTTAACTTTCCATTCTATGTTGTATAGGGAAAAAAGCTTGCATTGACTTCCAATAGGGTCCCCATAAACAACAAAGAAAATTTGGTATGTCATATAATCTTCATTTCTCTAATAATCAATCCCTCCCTCCCTCCCTTTTAATTATCTTTTCTTACCAAACCATGTTGTACAGGGGAAAGGACCTGCATTGTCTTCCGCTAGGGAAAATTTGGTATGTGAAACATATTATCTTCACCTGCGGTAAAATCATCTGTTTCTTAAATATCTGATCTTAAGTTCCTGTTTGACAAACATGCTGTATAGGGGAAAGGGCCTGCATCGACTTCTAACAGGGTCCACCCAAAGAACAATGAAAAGTTGGTATGTCTTTGTGCTATTTTCTGACGCTGTGATTGAGAAAATAGTTCGACAGTCCTTTTCTTTCTCAATCTACACCAATGGTGTTAACTCTGTTCCTTGGTGTTAATCAAAATGTTCATGCTGTGTAGGGAAACTCTCCTGCATCATCTTCTGACAGAGCCAATTCAAACAACTATGAACCTTCGGTATGTTTTGTGCATCATAATAAATTCTGTCTTGTCAAAATAGTGCTTTTACCTTTCTCCACTATTCTGTTTCTATTTATAGACATCAAGCAGTTCTCAGTCGAGGGTTTGGAGAATTGATGAGGAAAACTTACCTGTTGTTCAAGTAACTCCACCAAGGCATGTTGCCAGATCTGTGAAGGTAAGTCAAAGAATATAAGTAATTTGATTAAGTTGACGGTTGTTTCAAATTCGAACTCAAGTGCAATGTAGTCAATCTCGGCCGAGATTTCGGCGATATTCTCGGTTTCAGCATAATAGCACACGAAACATGTATTCTCGGCGATCCGAGATTCAAACGAGAATCTCTCCCGATTCGTCGAAATCTCGCCTGGCTCCCGAAATTCCGGCTGATATTTCGTTTGCAAACTTAGGTAGTTTTCTGATACATTATTTTTTGAATATCCACTCTCTTTGTTTGCTATTCTTGTTTTCATTTACATTCTCTTTAAACTTCTTCCATTCTAAAATCAATCCTGCAAACAAGGTTTATAGGGCCAAGCTCTGTCGAGTCAAAGCTAAATTTTGCCATTTCAGCGAGATGGAGTCTTGAAAATTATTTTTAACGGTCACCTGTTGTGGCTGATTAAATATGTGTTAGTTCTTGTTAAGATTTTACAGATGAAGAAATTAAGAGAAATTCAAACAACGATTTGCATTTCATGTTGTAATTCAACATATTTTGCTTGCATACTTCCTTAATCTACTTGAGGATCGGTTCCCTTGTATTAGAAACTGCTCTATTCTGTCTCTCTACATCTCTCCTTTTCATTAACAAATAGAGCCTTGCTAGTTGTATGCTTAGAGTAAATTGGGAAAATGTTACTGACAAAATACTTTTTGTTTCAAGACTACAGAAGGAAATATCTTGTACACACTTTTGGTTTTGGAGAAGAGATAAGTGATATTGTTGTGGTGTATCCAGTAGTTAGTTAAGAACATGACTTAAGTCCTTGATTTGGTCCATTTTTCATTTTGAACCCTCCCTTTTTTGTTAAGCCTATGAAATGTGTGAGATGTCTGGCAAGCACACACTAGAAGTATACATTTTTTAAGAATGGACCGACAGAAAAGAATTGATTCTACTTAAGATAAAACAACTAGATCAAAACGTGGTTGAGCTCTTTTTTATAGCTGCGATCGAGCGAAAACAGCTGTATAAAGGACTGACCCAGTGTCTCAGTCCTGGCCGATCAATGTATCACTTGACTACATTGCTCAAGTGATACATTTCAGCCATCTCAGGTTCGTTGACTATGTTCAATGATTCCACTACCTGAAAGCTTAAACGTATATGTATGTAGCCAATGGCCCATTGTAAGGTATCACCAATGTCTTTCACAACTTCTTTACTCTTTAGGGCATTTACAGGCTAGATCTTAAGCATACATGAATATGGGAATTTCAACTTAAGTTTCTATAGTGTTGATGGTTCTCTTGCTGACGAATATCTACACGACATTCCGTGTGTTTAGACTCACAGGAAGTGGCCTAAAGTATGCGTCCGTGGAAATTGGTTTCTTTTTTGGTCAAAATTCCATCTGGTATGGATAACTGATTTAATTATCTTTTCTATTAGGATTCAAATGTCTCACCCTTCCAGAGGTTCTATAACAGAGCGTCTCAAATAATGACTGGTAGCATTCCCTTCATATCAGTACCAGTAGATTCCGCAGTCTTTGGTACAGATATGGAACTCTATCTTGACCTGGATGATGTCCAGTATATGTGCCATATGGAAGATTTGTCTGAGAATTGCGTCATGGCGTACATTAAGTGAGAACCCTTATCTTAAATGCATTTATGAAACTATTAATGCTCTTACATCATAACATATCTACTGGTTTTGATTTTTCTAGGCACCTCTACGATATGTTAATGAAGAAAGGGATACAACACAAATATGAATTTATAAACCCTGTATCAGTAAGCGCTGCAAAAGATGCTGATTTGTCAAAAATAATAACTTCAAGATTGATGAATACAAATTGCGAATGGGTTTTCGTTCCTGTCAATTCAGAGTAAGTTTGATATGTTCAGTTATTTTCATTTACTGAATGTGATGGTATATACAAACTACTTATCACCTCTTTAATTGTAGTGGGGCTCATTGGCTTCTTGTCGCAATAAATATGGTGGCTATGAGTTGCTATTGGCTGGATCCATCGGGGCTCCCAACTCGATATAACATCAAACCATTTGTCACTATGTAAGTGTTTCAGGTTTTACCAATTTTATGTTTACTGCTGTTTGGTACTAACTATATTTGAATCTGTTTATTTTGAAGTGGTCTGAAAGGTTTGCACAAAGATGGAGTGAGGAGGTCATCACCAATTTGGTATAATATCAAGGTAATTGAGTTATGTGTAAAAATCCTCAGTATACGGTGTTCACATATTGACACTGTCTCACTATGATTCTTACAGTGCCCAAAACAGAAAAATAGTGTGGAATGTGGGTTTTATGTCATGAAGTTTATGAGGGAGATAATTGATGACCCAAACATGTTTACAAGGAGTGAGGTGAGAACCTTCAGCTTCTACGTGTTTTTATATTTCAGTTTTTCAGTCTTTGTCGGCCTTCCTTACTGGCTTTTAAAATTTTGCAGCCTTTCCCTAAATCTACATATGAGCAGGATGAAATCGATGAAGTGAGACTTGAGTGGATTCAAACAGTAGAGTCGTATGTTTAGTTACAAGTATGCATCAGTTTATATTTCTTAATCTTTTTTTTATCTTTTTTGATGTAAGGAAAATGCATTAAACTAAGCAAAGAGCAATTACATTGTTTGCATTACAGACATTCTTAAGAAAAGTTACATTCTTACTTATATTCCAACACCTAGAGTCTATTTCCTGATTATCAAACATATTCAAGTATTTTGCTATTTTATCCGCTAATTCATTAGTCTCTTTTGATATAATAATAAGAAGAGGCAAAAGAATTGTTGATGTCTACAGCTTTAAGAAGAAAGCTTTATTTCTCCAATTTACAACAAAATTTCTACTTTTCATTTCATTTATATCGTTGAGATTGTCGTTTAAGAAGATTATATCATCTAGCTCATTGTCTCTGGCCCATCTTGTGGCTTCTCTGCAAGCTCTTGCTTCTGCTTCATCATCATTTCCTACCAAAACCATGGCAAAAGAAGATTATTGTTGTCACCTGTACTAACAAACCTACAACCAGGGTGAACATTCAGTGGTTGAGTTTTTATGATTTTCCCTACTCATATCACTATTTTTAAGATAGTGGCTCAACTCTTTTTTCAAGGTATTTATCGGATCATTTGGACTGGTTTAATGTCATCAAATACTACTCTACATTTGTACTTCCAGATAAACCAGAGAACATAAGCTTCCTTGTTTTCCTTTTCTTTGAGCCACAGTACACACAAGTTCTTAAAATCTAAATTAGCTCCTTTATAAAAAAGCAAAAGCAATTGCGGGTAAAAACGACCTGCGGTAGTTTCTGGTAAAAAGTGATGGAGGAGACAAGTGCTCGCTGAAGCAGGTGCTCGAAGTTGCTAATCGTCTGAACCTTTAAACACATGTACTGCACGTGAGTACTTTGAGTTCGAGAGACTAATATGTAGGACCCTGTCCTAAACCAAGACAATGGCTGTTCAAGGTTCAATTCGGCCACAAGAGGAGGAGAAGGGTCGGTTTGCAGGGAGGGAAGCTGAGATTGTGTGGAGATCAATGGAGTTTGATATGTTGGTGATGTGATGTATTGAACTGCTGTGAAGATGATTCCCTGTGTAAACGAGAGCAATCTTTCGAATGTGTTTGATATTGACAGTGATGAGTTTGACTCCTATGTCGAGATTAAGTTTGGTTAATTGTTCTTATCAAATCATAGGTTTCAGAAACCTATTTATTGCAGCACATCGATCAACTGTAAGTGGTGAAAGTTGAATGTAGTGGAAGGATGGGGAAGTGGGAGATCGTGCAAAAACCACTTCCACGTTGCATGGAAGACTTGGTTGATCGACCATCAACTTTCCATTTTTTCCTTTGACTCCCAACATGACTTACCACAACTCTCATCGTGGATGTACCTCACATCGCACGTGCTGTAGGACGCCAGACCAAAACCCTAGTGATATCCCCCCATGTGACATGACTTGATGTCTCACATGTGAGTCTGCTTTGCAGACGTGAGTGGTCAACCTTTGACCTAAGACTACGAGTCTTCTGAACTGAACGAAGTTCAAGATTGTGATGGATGCAGCATGGAATATTGAAACAGTAACATGCTCTGCAGACCATGAATGTTTGAATTAGGTCACTGATGACCGTGACATGTCACTATGCTAGTTGAAGCAATAATGATAGTCGAATGACTTGGATATGGTTTGATGAGATTGCTGGATCGATCATAAACCATTATGTTGGTGCACTGAGCACTTATGAAAATAATATCATAGAAGATCTTTTTCAATCCTATGTCATGAGTCAGACGAATGACGAGGAAATATAATATTAAAATAATGGTCGTCTGGCGAACCAAATGTTGGTTGTTGAACCAGTACTGATAGTTGGATCAGTATGATCATGCTATTGTAAGTTTTATGTTCCCTCCAACATCTCATATATCTATATGATCTATTTCCTTTTTTCTAAATTTGGTACTGCCACTTGTGAATAATGAATGTTTTTAACTATATGGAGGATTATAAAATTTCTTCTTGCATGTAAATAGTATAAACTATCATCTGAAAGAAATTGCCACTTGTTAAGAAGGAGCGATATTACCAAAGATAGAAGAAATATAGTCACCGACACATGACATATGGATGATGACAACCTCCATTCTATACGTAATCCCCAAATTCAATCTTAGGGTATTTGTTTTCAACTAAAAGTTTAGATACTTTACTTGCACTTGTGGAAATATCACCCTGTGTAGAGGAACAGACCAATGGAACTGTAGCTCCACCGTTCTTCTCGATTTCGAGCAACTTACCTGAAATGGCCTCAACTGAGCATTAGCTCCAACAACCCTTTCCCTGCAGATCAAGGAAATCAAACAACATATAATTAAGATACCAAGTATGATTTTACTCATTATTAAATCAAAAAAAGAAATAAGGAAAGAAGGAAAAAACTAAAACTGTAAAGGATGGCTAGTAAGAGAGAAACTGATGAAGAACTAAAAACCAGAACCTAATTTAATAGAGATAACAACACCAAAGGATTTAATTTAAAAACTCGAAAAATTCAAAATAATAGAATTCAAAACCCTAATTTGAAAGTTAAGAAAAATGAATAGAATTTTTTTAAACAAACTGGGTTTTAAGAAGGGACTTGAATTGAACACTAGATAGATGAATTATTGGGCCGACCGAGCGAAGCGAGGGAGGACCTTATATGACCATTTTTTTGTAAAATCTAAGTTATCAATTGACACAAAAAGATTGGAAATGGTCAAGGCCGAAAAACAAAAAATGACCCTCTAAATCATATTTTTCTTTTTTTCCTTTAGACATTTTCGTAAATAAACCGAAGAGGAAGGGCAATATGTGTTAGACATTGTAAATAAACCAAAAAGGAAGGGCACTAGATATTAGACATTTTCGTAAATAAACCAAAGAGGAAGGGCAAATAGATATAAGTGTCAAATTGTATTATAATTTTTTTATGTATCCTATTTTTTAGGGGTATAATTGGCAACCAAAATTTAATAGAACATATCTAAAAATCCGTGCCTTGGAATTTTACAAATTTTATCTCATTGGAAAGGTTATAAAAAAAATCTACGCAATGAGTACAAACAACAATATCAAATTTAGAGTTTTTTCGAAAAATTTGGAGGTATATATCATTTTAGGTATAATTTTAGAAAATTAGATGTATATCCATTATGCAAACCACCACAAAGTATACATAATACTTTATGTAGCCATATTTTGGTTTATGCATCAACTAATTTTCCGTTGCAACTAATAAAACGATGCACTCCCTCCGTTTCAAGAAAAGTGATACTTTCACTTTAGGCACAATTCTCGAAAATTGAATGCATAGCTATTATGCAAACCACCACATATGATGCATAACACATCATGTAACCATATTTTGGTTTATGGATCGACTAATTTTTTGTTTATGGAAAAGTGATACTTTCGCTCTTTTTCTGAAAAAGAGAGAAAGTATCACTTTTTCTGAAATGGAGCGAACGTATCAATTTTTTTGAAACAAGGCGACAATATCACTATTTCTGAAACGGGGCGAAAGTAGTCGCAGACAAACCCCATCTTCAGATTCTTCTTCGGTCGGCCCTCCCACCGTGTCAACGGTTGTACTAGTGATAAAAGTCGATCAGAAAACATAAATTGAAGAAGATTGAATTAGAATTAGAATATCTTCATAGAAGTTATGCGAGAATTCGAGCACCGAGTCAACTCAGGTTTTATCGTCGATCCGCGGAGCTCTCCCCATCTTCGTATCGGTTTAAGGTGCTATTCCTTTTTTTCTCCTTTTTTTTTCTCTTGACCCTCTTTGATGTGTTTTCCTTAACGTATTTTGTTTATAGTCTCGCATTATTGGATGTTTGGTTATGGAAAATGGTGAGCTCAGGGTAAAAATATGTCGAGAGTTTTGCTTTCAAATATTGTAGAATATGTTCTAGAAGTTTCCACCCATCCTGATATAATGCATCCTATTGTTTGTAGGTGTGGACAGAGTAGTTATTGGGTAGTGACAAACATTTTATGAAGAAACTGAGATGATTGGCTATAAATATGAGATGCGACAACCAGAGGAAAGCTTGATCTTCAAAACTCGAATATATATGCTAACTAGAAGTAACTCGTACTGTAACATCCACTAGTTTGATCATATTTTCTTCGTGTTAAAGAAAATATTTTTCGTGCAGACACCTAATTATGAGGAAGTTACATTTTGTATCGTGCAGATCTAATGTCCATATATACACACTAAAATCAACCCATCTACATGACTGAAAAAGTAATAACCCGGTCCTTAACATATACATAAGATTGTATGAAGTTATACATGTTAGAGCACTGCTCGGTCGAACTCTCAAGCGTTGCTACCTCAAGCTTGTTTGTCAAGTTTAGGTGATCAAAACTATAAGTCTTGATTTCTAGTCTACTTATAGCTATGTCTCGGATTAGGATAAAATGTGTAGTTGAGCTTTAGACTTCACGACGTTCATCGATAGAAGACGAAGATCTACTGAGGAGAGCTTGGAGGAACTTCATCAACAAAAGGTATGTGGAGACTAAAACTTATCTATCACTCAGAAGTCTATTCTATTCTATCTCCTAATGAGACTAAGTCGTATAGCTATATAGACTTTTATATTATACACATTTGATATTTCGAGCTGAGTTTAACTTGCTTATATATTTCTCGAAATATGTGTTGGAAGCTTTTTGCTTTAGCTACGTTCATCATTATTCTTGACGAGTTTAGTTGGAAACAATTTATTTGTTGGAAACTAAATAATAAGTCAAAAGATGATCATGTGGAAATTGCCTTGGAACATCTTATATGATTTGTGTGAGACAGACATTTGATATAGACTCGAAATGTTTCGTATTGATCATTCGATCAATTGAAAATTACTTATAAGCTAATAGTTTGTGTGAGACAGCTATTGTCGTCTTCAAAGGATGTTTCAATGATTGAAATGGAAGTTTAGAACAGTTAACCTTTGTCTGGATACAGCACAGTATACATACCAGTATGCAAACTGTTGTGGTATGATTCAGGTCCGGAAACCTTGTTTGCATACCAGTATGCGAACGGTTTTAATTGTTAAAGTCCGGGAACCAAGTTTGCATACCAGTATGCGAACGGTTCTACTTGAGTTAGGTCCGGGACAACAGTATGCATACCGGTTTGCAAACTACTTGACAAGACCAAAGTCCGGAACTATAGTTTGCATACCCGTTTGCAAACTTAGTGGTTAAAGTTCTAAAATCGGTTAAATATGTTTTCATACTCATGAAAAAATACATTTATGAATTAAGGAATGCAATCTTTGCAATATAGTGGATGCTTTTCATCACATCAAATTTTTTTAACCTATAGGTTGGTAGAGTGCGGCGTGTAATCCAAGTTTTCAGTAAAGGAGGATGAATGCTAAAATGAAAAGAAACTACTGGAAAGAAAATATACATAATTCATTTTTCAAAACTCATCTTTTTCCTTTTCTCTCTCTGAACCAAAGAAGAAGAAAAAAAAACGACTTCTTCAAAACTTAGATCCTTGATCCGTCTGGTTTTTGTTTGATTTGTCAGATCTACCGGACGAATTGAGTCCGTTTCTTTGTATATATTTGTTTCCCAATAAAATTTTTTGTTTCTAAACAATTTTTACGGTTTTCAGATCGGTCTGATGGTTTCACAATACTATCAGGACTTGTTTTCATATTCTCCAATTAGTTGTTTTTTTTGGTAGATTTGGATTTGTATTTGTATTGTTATCAAGCATGTTCTGGATGAAAACGATCTATTTCATCAGATATGGAGATCGTTTCTAGAGAAGTTAACTTGGGAATATTACTTCCCTTTTATGGAAGTATCTGTTATCTTTGATGATCAAGAAACAAAATGGTGTAAAACTATTATAAGGATTTCTAATCCTTCTTACGGGATGCAAAAGTTTAATAGGATTTTCATATCTCGTTTCTTTAAGTTTCGATTGTAAATTTTGTACTATCTGTATTGTCCTGTTTATTGATGTAATTGATCAATGTAATCCTTCAAACCTCAATTCGAATGAGGTAGTCTAATGAATAAAATTTAGGGGCTTCCCATCTAAATAAATAAATAAATAAATAACCATTTTTCAAAATGGTAGGAGATTACTATCTAAAACTTTGTATCTTCATTTATTTTTACTCTATATAAGATCCACACAGTAGACAGTGATATTCAAACCATATGAAATCAAACCTTGGTATCATCGATTGAGATAAAACAAAAAACAAAAAAAAGTTAGTCTTATTTCGTTTTAATTAAGAATAAACTTTCATTAATAATACATTAGAGAAAATGATTACCTAGGAAGCTACCAACAACAAAAAAAAAAAAAACGACAACAAGAAACTCCATTTTGAAATTCTTGTAATAGTTTAATGCAAAGAGACTGGCAAACAAAACTTTCACCATTTTGAATTATTCCACAAAAAGATCGTAGCATCTTGGGACCTGCAAAAATAGAAGCAATCCAATCAAACTTAGTAGATTATACATATAGGGAGAAAATAAGAGAGGTTTAATTATCCGGAGTAAATGGAAAATATACAATGTGAAGAAAAACAAAAGGGGTACATGAAAATCATTTCTCTCCTAATCAGGGTAAAGTCTTACATTAGCCTTGAACACAAATAGGTAATACTTTTTTTTCTCTCAAAACCTTACTCCATAACATAGCCTAAACAAAAATCCTTACACAACTTGTGAGAAATGGATTATAAACAAAATACAATCCGTCAAATGTCTGAGAAAGTTACCTATCCGAGTAAATTTTTTATTAAAGAAATAAAACATAAAAAAGAACCTTTTTATAGAGAATTCATCCAAATACAGTCATGAATGAAGAAACACAAATCGCCTATTACAGACTACAGTGAAATAAGTGTCCATTTGCAATAGAAATAATAGTTGTATCATACTTCAAATAAATTCAAAATTATAATTAAACATATTAACTCATAATTCAATCAATAATGTCTGTCACTCCATTTTATTCACTACCAAAACCCAACGAAAAATCTTTACCGGGATAAGTGGATTGAGATTTCTATAAATTTTTAAAGATGATTGTATTGTGATCATAACAGACAATCACTGAGAAAAAAAAAGTCAAATATATATATATATATATATATATATTATCAAATGAATCAATAATACGAATCCCTCGAGTACAAAGTTACTCACCTTTAGAACAACTACTGACTTCTATAAAATTTTAAATTATCAAAAGCTTCCTGATTTGATGCATACGAATGGAAGATGTTCTCATAACATTTCGATGAAAGAGATGTGTCTTGAATATTTATGGTAGATTTTATCATTTTATATTCGAAGACTCTTCATGTTTTGCACCCAACAAAATACGTTTTCTTGAATAAATAGAGCAAAAACAACATCTAATTTGAAAGTAATAATCACGTCAAGAGCCCAATTATTTGGAGTTTTCACCATGCATGGGTTTTAGATATTTTTTCATCACCTGTTTCTTTTAAAAGAGACTCCTTATTTCAAAATTAAAATGGTGAGCAATATTTCAGTGCACAATTTGTGCGGGTCGTTATTTTTTTCTCTAAACATCATCGAGTTTCCTAAACTAAGAACTTTCCTCAAAGCATCTTTATTTCTTTCTGTTAGTCAAGCCGTTCAAATTCTAAAGGGATGCATTTCTTTTTGAAAAAAAATAAAGATATGCATTCAACTGAATGGGTTTTGAAATTCTCTGATTTTCCAATCTTCTCACTAAATTAATTCAATCACTTGTTTCGAATCATCCATATGAAATCATATTTTTATAGTGTTTGTATGGGTGCTGCTAATGGTTCCAAAACCATGAAGGAGGCCTTGATGCGTACCAAATGTCTCCATATGACTAAGGTAATTTCAGTACATTTTTTTTTATTTTTGTTGTTGTTTATAGATAAAATTTTGGAGAAATTTCTGATTTTTTAGTGTGTAGTTGGTTTTGTGATGATTTAAAAAAAAAAAAAAACAATAGTCTTGTTATCATTTTTGTTTTGTTTTGTTTGGTTTACGTTTAAACTAAAGTAAGTGTTTTTTTTGCTATTTTTTTGGGTTTACTTGCCTTGTTGATGAAGCTTTTAGAAAGATAATTGTTTTTTATGCACAATTCTTTAATTTACTGGGTTTAATATTATTATAATTTTTTTTTATATTATTGTTGGAGTTTAATTGATAAAGTCTCCGAGTTTGATTCTTTTTGCAGGATTTTTTATTTTTTTTACTTGATTGATGAAGAAAAATCTTTACAGATATGTACATCATGCTTGTAACTGCAAATTCCAAAGAATAGTCTTACAGGGTGTTAGTCGTGAGAGAGTTTGGGAGATTTTAATGTATTTAAATCCCTAGGGATTTAGAGGGAGTGTATGAGAGTCTAGACAATTTGGGAGAGTTTAACCCTAACTCCCCAGAAATCTCTTGTTTTTTGAGAGATTTTGTTCAAGAACAAAAACATCATGAAACTCTCCCAAACTCCCCCAAATTGTAAACTCCCTATACTTCTAGTGTTTTACGACTAACAGGGAGTTTAAGAGATTCTAATCAAATCTCTCACCACTAACAGGGATTTTGAGGTAGTTCTAGAAACTCCCTAGAAATCTCTCACCACTAACAGAGATTTTAAAAGATTTTGACAAACTCCCCCACGACTAACAGGGGATTTGCAAACTCCCTTGAAATACATCAAAATCTCCCACGACTAACCCCCTGTTAAATTTTGTGTACCACTTTTACAATTAATTTGCATTAATTGGACTTCCACTCATAACTTTTTTTAGCATTTAGTTATGAATGGAAATCCAACTAATGTAAATTCATAATGAGAGAGGTTAAAAATCATATGATCATCTGATGTCTATTGCTAGGATGAGACTGGGATGGTTAGATCATCCGTTTGTCTCTTAAAATATTATCCGACCGTCGGTTGCTAAAAAAACCATGATGGTTTGTATTATAGATTGTACGAAGACTTTTGAGAATAAAAGGTTATTCAAGAGAAAGACATTATGTTAGATTTTAAGTTTGGTCCTAAAAATTTACTCTGGCTTCGCATATATGACGATGTTATGCACCTCACCTAAATCTTTGTGATACTACAGTAGTACAATTATACAAGTGATGAGTCTTTCTATTAATCACACAGTTGCGTTGTAAAATATTCCCAGTGGGTATGATTTTTTTGTCTGTGCTTGTGGAAAACTTTATTTTATTAACGTGGTCTAGGCTTGAAACCCCCTAGACCATGTCTGGCTATGTGAATGCTGGTCACTAAGGTTTTAACTTTCAACCTTACTCTCCTACTCTCTTTGAAACTTTTTGTCATGGTTTGCTGAAAGTAGTCCTTATGTTCCAGGAATAAGATCGATTATAAGTTTTTGACTGACGGAGTAGTCCACTCTCAACCTTGTCCTTTGTTGGGTTTTTTTTTTTTGGGTTCTAGCTTGGAGATGTTTTTTCAAGTACTATTCAGGTGAGATTCAATTCCTTAGATTTTGCTGAAGATTTTGAAGACAAAGAAACCTAAATGTTATATGCCATATAAGAAAGCCGATTCCTTTTTTTTTCCTTGAATAAGACATCATGTTAATGAAACTCTCTCTCAAAAACTTAACTAAGACGAGGTCTTCCCAGTTCCTACTTCCTTCTAGCAAAACTATTATAAAGGCCACGATTTTTGTGCATCTGATATTGGTTTAGGCTTAAGTGTATCATGCTTTTAACTATCGCAAAAGATGTAGCGACAAAAGCTGATGCAATAAGTTTTGCAAAAAAATGAGTTGAACCAGAGCCTATTGCAACGAATTTACAAAGTTCCAAAGAGAATGGCTATAAAAAAAACAAAACTTCTAAAAATAAAGAAGCAAGAAATAAGTAGTAATGTTGTGTTCGTTGACTGCTGAGTAGATTTTCCAAATAATATTCTAACTATATACAACCTATAAATCCCCTACTTATATATAGTTTAAGAGAAATCTCATTTCCATTTTTTTTGTTATATACTAGAAATAATCTGTGCCGTAACGTCACTGGTTAAGACTCTGTAATATGGTACCCTAAATTTATATTTAACAAAAACAAAGAAAGTGTAGCGTAAGCGTTTATCTAATTGTATTATTATAATTTTTACTTGTATTATTTGTTAATATATGTGACAATGTATTCTCAAATCTGGTTAGGCCGAATTCCACACATTTTATGTTACTGAAAAACACAAATCTTTCTGAAAGTATGATGTAAATAATATGTAAATTTAGTTTAACCGGCAATAAATTAAGCTAATTACTGAATTTAAATTGTGTCAATTCTTTTATTTTGTTGTAGTTTATTTATTTTTGCAGGACGTTCCCAGAGATTGGTTGTCTCTGATACTCATAAATGTTATTTACAAATCATTAGATCGAATCCGCGTAAAATGAACAATAGACATAATTATTTCCGCCAAGGTATTCTTCCTCGATTGCTGATACTAGTATTATGTGTTCATAAGTCGTATTTTTAGGTGATTTAATGCTGCTAACATCCTAAGTTATGTGCACCCCTTAATTATGCCGAACCCTCAAAATGCATTCTAAAAGTTGACCCGGACATTTTAAATTTTAAAAGTTAATAATTTGCATGAAAAGGTGGATTTACGTCCGACCCAAAATATATTTATCCCGTTAATATAAACATATAATATGGCGATAGTACCACCCATCATTTCCTTCTCCTTAAAAAAAAAATAACAATGAAAAGCTCTTCAATTTTTTATTATCTAAAATTCATTAATAGTGAAAAAACAAAACCTCATTTTTGAACCAAATAAGTCAATTTTTAATTTCAATTTATTTTTTTAGAATCAATTTTATTTGTTTTTTAGTTTTTGGCTTATAAAGATCCCATTACACTCACAAATCTCAGTAGCTAAAACTCAGTTCAGTTCTTTTTAAATACATTTTGATGGAAAACATACAACTGGGAAATCGTTCAAATTTTGCACTTAAAAGCTAAGAGCGTGCTATAATTAATTGGTTAGCGTTATCTATACTATTAAGATTTTTTATGGTGTCTTTTAGTAGCTTTAACTGCACAGGCAAGCCTTTGTAAAGCTTAAAATATCTCATGATCTTTAACGTTTTCTATTGAGTAATAAACTAAGAGTATACAATGATTTTTTTTAAATAAATTTTGTGATGTGGTTCTTAGAGCATACCTAAATTTGATATTATAGCAATCAGTTTAGTCGTATCAGATGTTAGATAATTTGCACCAAAGAATTACTTAAGTCCGAATGGTATATACTAAACCATAATAATTTTGTTCCATTGAGAAGTTTTGCACCAAAGTATTAGATTTTTATAACATTTTTCATTTTAAAAGTCCTAATTTTGGGGTCTTAATTAGTAGATGATTCCGATGTAGCTTAATTATTGTCTTCTTATTACAGTTGAACTTCGATAAATTGATCCTTGCTAAATTAATTACTTCGCTAAAATAATAAAATTCTCTGATCCCAACTAGGTTTGGATAAGCTATATTTTAACTCGATAAATTAATAACTTCGCTAAAATAATAATTTTCTTTAGCCCCAATGGTATTAATTTACTGTATCCTCACTAATTGTCATCACACGTGCATCATTGTTTTTCCTCTTATGATTTACACAGGTTATTATCCATATGATTTACACAATTCTTCAATGACATGGAGAATGATTTAGTTTTAATTTAATTTTGTGGATCTACCTAAAAAAATTGGGATTGTTGATTTTAAAGTTTTTTTGTGTTTATGGAGAATACAATGCGAAAATCGAATGCTCATGTGGTTATAGTAGGTGACTGTAAAACTAGTAAATTATATTTGTAACTTCCGTTGTTAAAAAAGAAGATCATGTAAGTAAATATTATATTCTAAGGACTTTATTAGCATTTGATTTTTTTTAACATTTACATTTTTAGCATAAATAATGGTCCTAAGGATTTTCTTAACATTTAGTTTGTCTTTATGATCTTAGTTATGATAAAATCCAAATAAATGTATATTCGTAAGGAGAGAGATTACAAACTTTAGGATCGTCGGATATCTTTGGCTTGGATGAGATTGGGATGGTCGGACGCAACATTTGTCTCTGAAAATGTTATCCGACCGTTCCAAGGCTCAAAAACCCCTTCTATTTTGTATTATAGATATTATTTTTTTAATATTAGAATTGCAAATTAAAGTTCCATCTCAGTGATTTTTTTTTTAATAAGCAAGAAACCTTTTCCAAGGTTACAATGAGTTTAAGATCGAAAATAAGAGAATACAAAGTAACAAGAACATACTATAAAATTATAATACCAAGAAATTCGACAAGAGAAAGAGAATGATTACCTGAGTGATACAAATACAAGTATCAATAAGATTCGATTAAATCGGAGAAAGACTGGTTTTTCTCGGAATTAAATTCCAACCATTTAATTAGTTTTTCTTCTTTAGAAATATGTGCTCCCAAAATGAATGAGTTGCTCAAATTTCTTG
This sequence comes from Papaver atlanticum, assembly GCA_023531105.1. NCBI lineage: Eukaryota > Viridiplantae > Streptophyta > Magnoliopsida > Ranunculales > Papaveraceae > Papaver > Papaver atlanticum. Next base: position 1,223,477 of record JAJJMB010006268.1, read on the forward strand.
TAACTAGTGATGAAGCTTCCTTTGTCAAAGAAATCACCGATGAATATTCCGTCGCTGGATAAGTTGATATGAAGGTTCCAATAAAGATTTCTTCGTTGGAGAGCATCACTACTAATCTTAAAACCTAACCCAATAACTAAGAACCGCCATTAAAACGAAGATAAACCTCTAAAGAGTATAAAAAATCATCATAATGGTGTATATAACTAGAAAACATATTAACAACTAAGCTAAAACTACTAAGTAACCTAGAAAACAAGAAATGATGAAGAAATCTGCTCAAATCCGGTCCAAAATGGACCAGATCTGAGCAAAGAAGGGTTGTTGGTGATGGTTTTATTGAAGAAGAAAATGGAGTGAGAGAGAAAGAAGATAATCCTGCATGTTGCTTGTATTTCCATCTTAGTGATAAATTTTTTGGATCACGATGTAAATTTTGGGTAATTAGATAGGTTTTGGGAGAAAATGGCGAATGTTGGGGGAAGGTCCTAACATATCGAGTCCCAAGCCAGATTTTGGGTTACTATGCAAGTTATAAGATAACATTGTCAATAAGATATGTTTTGATTTATTAATCATTTTTTTTTTTGAGTTATGATGTATATTTATATTTCAGGTCACAACGAAGGAGTAAGGATTTTTTGAGTTATGCATGAAAAAGGGAGGGTATTAAACATACCATCAACCATTTGTCACTATGTAAGTGATATATTTTAGGTAAAGATAAAATATGAATCCAATTGGTGAATACAACACTAGTAAACAATCTATTTAGGAGCATTGTATTGATTTAAAAATGAGGTACTTGATAGTAGAAGCACCATACTAATTCTGAATGTATATTCTGCATAGTCAGAGAACATCTTGAGAGGAATTTCTACCAATACCAGTGACATCTTAGGACGATATTGCTCCATACTAATGGTCAATCCATCTAGGAGCCGTCCAATCATTATATGTTAAATGGATACTGAGTCATACATTACAAATAGTAAAAAATATATAATATTAAATGCTCAGCTGCACGAGGCTCTAATATTTCCGTTATATATTTATGCTTTGAAGAGATTACATGTTCGATCAAAGATGTCTGTAACAAGATTTTATATCAATTCTCTTGATATGAAGATTTTATTTCAATTGTCTTGCGGAATATGAAGATTTTGTTTCCATTCTCTTGCGAAATATGAAGATTTCATTTCAAATCTCTTATGGAATATGAAATACGAATTTCATATTTCTGATGCCAGGTCAGAGACATATAAAATTTTGATGTTTCCAAGCGATTTTATAATTTTAGCCTTCATCAAAAATCCATCATCAACAAATACTTACAAGTAGGAAATGTTCTTAAACTATTAAGAAAATATTTTTGGACCGAAATAACAAAGAGTTTCCCCTGAAAAATATTCAAACAGACTTCCATATTTTTCTTGCCAAAATTCAAAAACAAAATCTTTGCCCCAAAAATCTTAAATATGGAAGAGGAAATTTTCCATTAGGTAATGATCTCCGAAACCGAAGTTTATTTTTTAAAACCTAATTATCGATAATCGGTATTAACATAGAACTTATGGATTCGCAGTTACACATTGAGTCCGTCAAGGAACATCTAACCTAGCAACAATTAAATTTACTCAACCAAGATAGAATTTGAATAAATTATAATATTTATAAACACAAGAAAATTGTGCTCTCGTTTAATGTGTTTCCTTATTTTATTTAATCTGAGCACTAATTGGATGAGGGTGCACTTTCACAATACAACTAGGCTGCATTGGAGTAAGATTTGTTGAGATTACAACGAGTATCAGAACCTTTATTCATGTTTTCCTTGAAGTATTTCTGCCCAAGACGATTATCGTTTCTCTCTCCCTTTCGATCTTTCCTTAAGATTTTATAAAAAGGATCGTAGGTAAGAGATGAACTGATATTCGGAACATTAAGATCTCTTCTTATTCTGTCAATGAAATTTTAATAAGATTTTCTCATTCTAAGGTTTTCTTTATGATGGATCTTAGTTCTTTCATCAGAAGTCATGAAAGGATTTTTTTTGAACCCATTTCTGAGTGATTCTCTTATTAGAAGAATCCTTCTTTTTCCCTTTCTTCTGGATGTTCTCCGCAGGTGATAAATCTTCATATGAATCATGGATGGACCACCATGAGTGTGGAGCAATCTTTTCCCAAAATAAATTATCAATTCTTTTGCTAAGATCTTTAGAGTTGACAGGTTTCATCTGAAACTTGGATACATTGTCTACTACAGAATGATATTTCATATATGTAAGACAAGATACTCCATTTAACACTTTTGCAAGAGTATTTAGCTTCTTATCAATTTTTCGAAAGTTATATTCCTTATGATCTTCCATTCGACCCTTTGAACCAGATTTCAGATGATCAACGATAGCAGTAGTAGATTGAAGAATTCCAAGATTTTATTCTGTCTTGATGATTCTAAAAGGTTGTAGACCTTTATCAAGAGAATCATGATCTATTTCAGATGTGACAAAACTAGGCTTATTATCACCATCTGAAAAGGTCGTGCAAGGACATCAGAAGAAATTATAACAGATACATTAGTCAGTCTATTTCCTTGAAACCCTTGTTCTTGAATAAGAGCTTTATCAAGAACTTCTACTTCAACTGAGAGAGACATGTTTTCTTCAGATAAATTATTATGGTGCATATCCTTAGCTTCGATCTCTTATCTAAGAGTATTAGTTTTTACTTTCAATTTCTGAACCTCGGTGGAAAAAAAACTAAGAGCCTTTAGGAGTTTGGTCAACTCTTTTTTAGAATCTCTTTCGATATCATATTCAGACATATAATATGTGTCTTTAGTTATCTGATCGCGAGAGTTGTGAGATGTTGATGCAACAACATATGCAACTTCTGGACTTCCATAATCTTGTGATACGTTAAAATAAGCATTCCTAGATTCTTCCATAATCATATTTAGATTCATTGCCTTATAGGTTGGATCGCACCAAACACAGATTGTTAGATCTTATCGTGTTTGCCTACTCTGATACTAATTGAAATGACGAGGTTACCCATACACAACAATATTTTAGATCCACCTATATACATCTTGTATAATCTAATACACACAAGCACTGTCAAGGAAATTACTTTCCAACAAGGTAACACTAGGTATTGTTAGAGCACTGCTCGGTTGAACTCGCAAACGTTGCTATCTCAAGCTTGTTTGTCAAGTTTATTTGTCAAAACTATTGTTAGAGCATTGCTCGGTCGAACTCGCAAGCGTTTCTATCTCAAGCTTGTTTGTCAAGTTTAGTTTCCAAAACTATAAGTCTTGATTTCTAGTCTACTTATAGCTAAGTCTCGGATTAGGACAGTAAGTGTAGTTGAGCTTTAGACTCAACGGCGTTCATCGAATGAGGACAAAGAACTACTCAAGGGAACTTGTGGAACTTCATCAACAAAAGATATGTGGAGACTTGAACTTATCTATCACTAAAAAGTCTATCTATTATATCTCCTATTTTGAGACAAAAATCGTATTGCTATATAGACTTCAATTATACACATTTGCTATTTCGAGCCGAGTTTATCTCGCTTATCTATTTTTCGAAATATGTGTTGGTAAGCTTTCGCTTTAGCCAAGTTCATCTTTACTCGTGACGAAAGTCATATTATTTCAATAACTTTAAAATCGCTTTGATGAAAATAGTTTGTGGATAACAACTATTTTAACATCCTCTAAGAAAGTTTCAATGATTGAAATGAGAGTTTAGAACAAGTAATCATGCTTGGATATAAACATAGTGCGTTCTCACATTTGTGTAAAAGTAAAAAAACCGAGAACCTAAAGTATGCGTACCCTCACGCGTACTGGCGGTTGTTGAAAATTCGGGTTAGTACGAGTACTGGCGGAAGTTTCACATCCGTGAATTTCTACTGGAGTTTGGAAGTAAATAACAAACTCAATCCGGGTACTTAAATATGCGTACCCGTTTGCATACTTAAGGAGGTTACTTTCTAAAATCGGTTTGTTCATGAACTAAAACATTTATATAATAAGGAATGCAATCTTTGCAAACCGTGGCTATAATGTTCATGAATCGATTCGAGTGAATCAAAATCGATTTTTCTTCGATTGTGTCTTGTATACTTCTATGAGATCTAAGCAATTGAACAACTCTCTAACTAGTTCATTTGAGTCATTTGAACTAGTTACGGTAAATATGAATAAGGTTGATATGAAAGTGCTCATATGGCTAACCATTAGTTAACTATTGTTGAACCGCTGAAGTGTACACGTTTAGGTACGGTTACTCAAACCTAAATGAAGGTACATTTCATTTGTGTATAACAAGCTAAGTTCGATCTAATGGTTGAAAGATATTAGCTTGAATCTAATCAGGTTTTCATCTAATGATGAATATTGAATGCTTTGTTACCAAGGTAACTTAGATTTCAAACCCTGATTTAAAATCTATATAAAGGAGAACTCTAGCAACTGGGAAACCTAATCCCCATACCTTCTGTGTGATACTAGTTGTATAAGCTAGAGTCGATGCTCCTTTAACCTTAGGTTTTTCACGAAACCCTGTAGGTTAACGACTTAAAGACTTCACTGGGATTGCGAAGCCATACCCCACTATTTTCTTTGTAGTTGTGTGATCTGATCTTGCTTTTTTCTATTGTGATTGAGTAAAATCGTGAGATTAGCTTGAGATTTATATCTCTGATATGCAAGATTGAAAAGTAGTCATAAACACCTTTGTCTCATCGTTTGTGATTCCACAATATCTTTTTTCGTTAATCGATTAAGACTAATGTGATGTGATTAATAATACTAGGCTGTTTTTCGGGAATATAAGTCCGGGTTATCAATTGGTTCCTGTTCACCTTGATTTATCAAAGACAGAACAAAACTCGTAGGTATTTCTATGGGAGACAGATTTATCTATTCCAATAGACTTTTCTGTGTGAGATAAATTTGTTTATCAAGTCTTCGACTTTGGGTCGTAGAAACTCTTAGTTGTGGGTGAGATTAGCTAAGGGAATCAAGTGCGTAGTATCCTGCTGGGATCAGAGACGTAAGGAGCGCAACTATACCTTGAATCAGTGTGAGATTGATTAGGGTTCAACTACAGTCCAGACTGAAGTTAGCTTTGTAGTAGGCTAGTGTCTGTAGCGGCTTAATACAGTATGGTGTTCAAATCTGGACTAGGTCCCGGGGTTTTCCTGCATTTACGGTTTCCTCGTTAACAAAACTTCTGGTGTCTGTGTTATTTCTTTTCCGCATTATATTTTGTTATATAATTGAAATATCACAGGTTGTGCGTTGAATCGATCAATTGGTAAATCCAACCTTTGGTTGTTGATTGAAATTGATTGATCCTTGAACATTGGTCTTTGGTACCATTCAAGTTATTTCTCTTTTATTCAATCAGGCTCGCAAATTCCTATTTGTTTGATTGCAGATTGAATCGAGAAATTGAGATATAACTCTTTGATATACTTTTCTAAAGATTGAGTCTAACTGTCTAGTTGATTCTCTTGAAAGTATATTGGAGTTAGTCCATACAGATTGCTAAGCGAAATATTGGGTGAGGTTTTTGTACCTCCACTTTTTCAATTGGTATCAGAGAAGGCAAACACGTTTAAGACCTCATAAGTCTGTGTTTGTAGCGATCTGACTCTATGGACAGTAAAGTCTCTCTAAATGCTTCACCAGGATTGAATTCTGATCTTAGAAAAAGTTCTGAAAAACTTGTTATTCTCCAGAAAAAGTTTGATGAACAAATCCGGATCAACTCTGATTTTGTAGCAGAAATTGCATTTTGTAAGGATTTGAAGTCTATCAAAATCCCTTCAAAGGATTTGAATAACTTATTTTATTCTTCTCTGAAGAATGGTCGCAAGTCAGGTGATAAACGAGGTTTAGGCTTTGTGAAACCTGATGGGACTGAGAACTACTCAAACAAGATCAAAGATGTTGGTCCATGTATGTTCTGTGACTCTTACAATCACTTTCAACATAATGTATATCTTTCCGGAAAAGTTTAAAGGTTGCGAGTAATCTTCACAAGAAAGCTGAACAACTATTTACTTCTCTAAAAAAGTGTACAAAACTAACAAGAAATCCTAAACGAGATATAAATGTTAGTATGTGAGCTTTTGCTCTAAAATTAATATCGCCCTTTTAATGGTTTCTTGAAAGTGGATGTGGCCGACACTGGTGATCTCTCGTGGTTTGTATCTTCAAGCGACTTTGAAGGAGGTCCCGTAACATTCGGAGATGAGAGTTGCTGCTACATAAGCAAGAAGGGGACGATCAAACTTCCCGGCGTTCCTGAAATCCATGATGTAGTATACGTTAAAGGTATGACTGCAAACCTTATTTCTATTAGTCAAATCTGTGACAAAGGCCATAGAGTTGTCTTCAATACAAATGGATGTGACATTATAGACAAAACTGGGAAAGTAATTTTTTAGGGAACTCATGGTAAAAATAACTGTTATCTTCTTGATACTCAGTTTAGTAACTGTTGCAATTTGACTAAGGTGGAATCTACACATCTTTGGCATGAGCATTTTGGTCACATCAATTATCGCCTTCTAACTAAGATCATTAACAAAGAACTTGTTAGAGGCGTTCCCAAAATCAATGCAAAGATTGATGGTGTAGGTGGTGCCTGTCAAAAGGGTAAACAAACGAAAGTTCACCATAAATCATCTCGAGATATTCTCACTAAAGCTCCACTTGATTTAATTCATATGGATCTCTTCGAACCTATTCAACAACCTACGGTTGCGGGTAAGAAGTATTCTTTAGTTATGGTAGATGATTACACCAGATTCACTTGGGTAGCATTTCTAGCTCATAAGAATGAAACCCTTGATGAATTCAAGATTATTTTTAATAGAATCCAGAATGAACAAGGTTGCAAACTAAAGAAAATTAGAAGCGACCGTGGAACTGAATTCAAAGACACTAAGATGTTTGAATTTTGTGACAAACTGGGGATTATTCAACAATACTCACCAGACATTACCCTTCAAGCTAATGAAGTTGCAGAAAGAAAGAATAGGAACATTCAAGAAATGTCCAGGGTAATGCTCCATAAAAAAAACTTACCTTTAAGGTTTTGGGGAGAAGCTATTTTTACAGCATGTTATTTGATCAACCGTGTCTACCTACGGTCTAAAACCCTAAACACTCCTTATAAGTTGTGGTACGGTAGGAAACCCAACTTACACTATCTCAGAGTGTTCGGAAGTAAGTGCTACATTCTAAAAGATCGAGATCATAGAGGTAAATTTGATACTAAAAGTGATGAAGGTATCTTTCTTGGCTATGCTTCGGATAGTCGTGGTTTTCGAGTTTTTAATCTCAAAACCCAAGTTATGATGGAATCTGCTAATGTTATCATTGATGATATTAGTAATTTTCATCATGATAATCCTCCTGCTGAATTGCCTCCAACTGAGACAATTGAGAAAGTCAAGGAAATCCCAGAATCAGTTGAAGTCGTCCCAACTATTACTGATCCTGATATTTCTAGTGACGAGGAGAAGATCACTGATCAAGCAACTCATGTTGAACAATAACGTGTCCCTCCACGACAATCTGGGTTCAAAGGAATCATGATCCCAACAGTATTATTGGAGGAAAAGATTCTACTGCTAAGACAAGAGGACAACTTCAAAATATTTGCAATTTTGGTTGTTATCTTTCACAAGTAGAACCAAGAAATATTGACGAAGATCTTAGCGATCCCTTTTGGGTGAATGCAATGCATAAAGATTTAAATCAATTTCAAAGACAAGATGTATGGGAACTAGTACCTTGTCCCTCCAATATCAATATTGTTGGTACCAAATGGATATTCAAGAATAAGTCTGATTAATTTGGTACGATTGTAAGAAATAAAGCCAGACTTGTCACTCAAGGATATTCACAGATTGAGGGTATCGACTTTGACGAAACCTTTGCTCCTGTGGCACGCCTTGAGTCCATTCGGTTGTTATTAGCTCATGCTTGTTTTCTTAAGGTTAAGCTGTTTCAAATGGACATAAAATCCGCGTTCCTAAACGGAAATTTAAAGGAAGAGGTCTATGTCGCTCAACCTAAGGGTTTTGAAAATCTTGATTTCCCAGATCACGTCCTTAAGCTTAAAAAGGCATTATATGGGTTAAAACAAGCACCTCGTGCCTGGTTCGAAAAACTAACTACTTCTCTTCTTAGGAAAGGTTTTTCGAGAGGCTGAGCTGATAAAACCTTGTTTACCAAATGGAGTGGGAAAGATGTTGTCATTGCTCAAGTCTATGTAGATGATATCATCTATGGTTCAACTTCTGAGAAACTTGCAAAATATTTTCAAGTCTCTCTTGGAAAATAATTTGAAATGAGCAATGTTGGTGAATTAAAGTTCTTTTTAGGATTACAAATTCAACAACATAAGGATGGAATTTACTTATCTCAAGAAAAATATGCTAAGGATCTTGTCTCAAGGTTCGGTCTGGATAAGTCAACTCCAAAACTGACACCTATGCCCACCACTGGTAAACTACACAGAGATGAGAAAGGAGTAAATGTGGATCAAAAACTTTATCGATCTATCATTGGTAGCCTTTTATATCTTACAGCTACTAGACATGATATTACGTTTAGTGTTGGTTGTTGTGCTAGATTTCAGGCTAATCCAAAGGAATCTCATCTTGCAGCTGCGAAGAGGATCATACGATATGTTCAACATACTAGCGGGTATGGTCTATCCTATACTTTTGATACTAACACTGATCTTACTGCCTATTCAGATGCGGATTGGGAAGGATGTGTTGAAGACAGAAAAAGTACTTCAGGGGGATTTTACTATGTTGGGTTGAATCTTGTGGCTTGGCACAGCAAGAAACAAAACTCACAATCCCTGTCTACATGCGAAGCAGAATACATTACTGCAGGTTCGTGTTGTACTCAACTTCTATAAATAAAACAAATGCTCGCTGATTATGGAATTGACACTGGAATAATAAAGATCTTTTGTGATAACTCAAACGCGATTCGCATTACTGAGAATCCGTTGAGCACTCAAGAACTAAGCACATTGATATAAGGTATCATTTTATTAGAGATCTCTATGAAAATGGTATCATCAATATGGAATTTGTGCCTTCAGAACAACAATTGGCTGATATCCTCACCAAACCTTTAGACACTGCTACGTTTCAACACTTACGACAGTCTATAGGTGTTGTTTTGGTTCATTAGTTCTCTAGCCTTTTGCCCTTGGACTCATTTATATATTTTTGGCAATCAAGGCTTCAAACGCCAGTGTAGGGTTGTTTAAATTTCATGTTTGTTTCTACGTAGATAACAATTCTATTCGGTATCAAAGGTTTCGCTGAAATCCTTCTTTTCTTGTAAAAGTAAGGTCGCTCTTGTTGTTCTTTCGGGAATGACATTTTATGGGGGAGATTTCTTAATTGAACTTGTGCTTAATTGCCAAATCTTTGTGGGGAGTGCGGCTGTGGAATATTATAAGGGTTATCTTGTATCTTTATAAACTCCTTGATGGATGCATTTAGTTTCGGCTATATGATTGCATCTAAAAAAGTTGATATGTGCTTTTCTTTTGGTCATGAAGTATCTCTATGGAAATTTCATTAGGATCCCACTAATTTTCGTACCTTTGCCAATTTTATTGACAAAAAGGGGGAGAATTAATGTGTAGTTCACACTACAAATACATATGGTTTTCGGATCATTATGTAAGGGGGAGTGATTTTCATGTGAGATGAAGTATTGACTAAGGGGGAGTGATACATATCACCATAGTATTGTTGTCAAAGTTGTGATACAATTGAACTTTGATGCTGTGTAATAATACTATGACACTGTATAACAATAATTAAGAGCAATTGTTTTCTCATTGTTATAGCTATGGATCTTCAACAACGATGATGCTGAGTTGAACACATTTAGAATCATTGGAATACTTGGAAGTGACGAAGATTTTGAGTAATGTTGAAGAACCAAGGAGATCAAGCATTCAGAAGAGAAGTTACAAAGTTTATTTATTTTGTATTCCATATGTATTGATAGTTTTGTCACTAAAATTGACAAAGGGGGAGATTGTTAGAGCATTGCTCGGTCGAACTCGCAAGCGTTGCTATCTCAAGCTTGTTTGTCAAGTTTAGTTGCAAAAACTATAAGTCTTGATTTCTAGTCTACTTATAGCTAAGTCTCGAATTAGGACAGTAAGTGTAGTTGAGCTTTAGACTCCACGGCGTTCAACGAATGAAGACGAATAACTACTCAAGGGAACTTGTGGAACTTCATCAACAAAAGGTATGTGGAGACTTGAACTTATCTATCACTAAAAAGTCTATCTATTCTATCTCCTATTTTGAGACAAAAGTCGTATTGCTATATAGACTTCAATTATACACATTTGCTATTTCGAGCCGAGTTTATCTCGCTTATCTATTTATCGAAATATGTGTTGGTAAGCTTTCGCTTTAGCCAAGTTCATCTTTACTCGTGACGAAAGTCATATTATTTCAATAACTTGAAAATCGCTTTGATGAAAATAGTTTGTGGATAACAACTATTTTAACATCCTCTAAGAAAGTTTCAATGATTGAAATGAGAGTTTAGAACAAGTAATCATGCTTGGATATAAACATAGTGCGTTCTCACATTTGTGTAAAAGTAAAAAAACCGAGAACCTAAAGTATGCGTACCCGCACGCGTACTGGCGGTTGTTGGAAATCTGGGTAAGTATGCGTACTCGTACGCATACTGGCGGAAGTTTCACGTCCGTTAATTTCTACAGGAGTTTGGAAGTAAAAAACAAACTCAATCCGGGTACTTAAGTATGCGTACCCGTTTGCATACTTAAGGAGGTTACTTTCTAAAATTTGTTTGTTCATGAACTAAAACATTTATATAATAAGGAATGCAATCTTTGCAAACCGTGGCTATAATGTTCATGAATCGATTCGAGTGAATCAAAATCGATTTTGCGTCGATTGTGTCTTGTATACTTCTATGAGATCTAAGCAATTGAACAACTCTCTAACTAGTTCATTTGAGTCATTTGAACTAGTTATGGTAAATATGAATAAGGTTGATATGAAAGTGCTCATATGGCTAACCATTGGTTAACTATTGTTGAACCGCCTAAGTGTACACGTTTAGGTACGTTTACTCAAACCTAAATGAAGGTACATTTCATTTGTGTATAACAAGCTAAGTTCGATCTAACGGTTTAAAGATATTAGCTTGAATCTAATAAGGTTTTTATCTAACTGTGAATATTGAATGCTTTGTTACAAAGGTAACTTAGATTGCAAACCCTGATTTGAAATCTATATATTCGAGAACTCTAGCAACTGGGAAACCTAATCCCCATACCTCCTGTGTGATACTAGTATTTGTATAAGCTAGAGTCGATTTTCCTTTAACCTTAGGTTTTTCACGAAACCCTGTAGGTTAACGACTTAAAGACTTCATTGGGATTGTGAAGCCAGACCCAACTATTTTCTCTGTAGTTGCGTGATCTGATCTTGCTGTTTTTTTATCGTGATTGAGTACAATCGTAAGATTGGTTTGATATTTATATCTCTGATAGGCAAGATTGAAAAGTAGTCACAAACACCTTCGTCTCATCGTTTGTGATTCTACAAGATCTTGTTTCGTTAATCGATTTAGATTATTGTGAGGTGATTGATAATACTAGGTTGTTCTTCGGGAATATAAGTCCGGGTTATCAATTGGTTCCTGTTCACCTTGATTTATCAAAAGACTTACCAAAACTCGTAGGTATTTCTATGGGAGACAGATTTATCTATTCCAATAGACTTTTCTGTGTGAGACATATTTTTTTACCAAGTCTTCGACTTTGGGTCGTAGCAACTCTTAGTTTTGGGTGAGATCAGCTAAGGGAATCAAGTGCGTAGTATCCTGCTAGGATCAGAGACGTAAGGAGTGCAACTGTACCTTGAATCAGTATGAGTTTGATTAGGGTTCAACTACAGTCCAGATCAAAGTTAGCTTTGTGGTAGGCTAGTGTATGTAGCGGCTTAATACAGTGTGGTGTTAAAATCTGGACTAGGTCCCGGTGTTTTTCTGCATTTGCGGTTTCCTCGTTAACAAAACTTCTGGTGTCTGTGTTATTTCTTTTCCGCATTATATTTTGTTATATAATTGAAATATCACAGGTTGTGCGTTGAATCGATCAATTGGTAAATCCAACCTTTGGTTGTTGATTGAAATTGATTGATCCTTGAACATTGGTCTTTGGTACCGTGCAAGTTATTTCTCTTGTATTCAATCAGGCTCGCAAATTCCTATTTGTTTGATTGTGGATTGAATCGAGAAATTGAGATATAACTCTTTGATATACTTTTCTTAAGATTGAGTCTAACTGTCTAGTTGATTCTCTTGAAAGTATATTGGAGTTAGTCCATACAAATTGCTAAGAGAAAAATTGGGTGAGGTTGTTGTACCCCCGCTTTTTCAACTATAAGTCTTGATTTCTAGTCTACTTATAGCTATGTCTCGGATTAGGATAGAATGTGTAGTTGAGCTTTAGACTTCACGACATTCATCGATTGAAGACGAAGAACTACTAAGGGGAGCTTGTGGAACTTCATCAACAAAAGGTATGTGGAGACTTGAACTAATTTTATTACTCATTAAGGAAAAATTACAACATAAAAGTCAAAAATGAAAATTATTTACAATCAAAAGGAAGAAAAAACTTAAATAAAACCAAAACTTAAAATAGACCCATTAGCCCATAAAACTCAACAAAATCTGTAATAATTTCGATCAGGCGATTCCATTGAAGTGAGAAAACTAGGTCTTGTCGTGAACATCTGACAAACCCCCCTCTCCAGTCCCGCACCTTTCTTTGCCAGAGTATCAGTAGTGAAATTTATTTCTCTCAGGCTATGCACAAATTGAATCCTCTATAGCAGCTCTTTTATTCTACACTATCACGCCTGAATGAACCAAGGCAGCTTCCCAGATGTAAAAGATTTTATTGCTGCATTAGAATCAGATTGAATATAAAGATTAAACTTGTTGTTCTTCAAAGCCCACTCTGCAGCTCCTATGATTGCCATTATTTCTGCAATGAAGTTGGTTGAAATGCCCAGACTTCTTGATTCAGCATATATAAACTCTCCTTTCTCTCCTCTGCATACAAAACCATAGCCTGCTGTCCAAGGATTACCTCTAGAAGCACCATCACAGCAGATGAGTGTCTGATTTACTGCAGGGAGGTAAAACCTAACTTCCACAATCCTTTGAAGTTTTATTGGTTGATTTCTCAACTCAAAGTTTGTAAAAATCATATAATCAGAACTACAATCCCACATGAAACTATTTATCTCAAAGAACAGTCTTTTGTGTACTGTTTTATTCTCATCTTGAATCTCCCCATATTCACTTTTTCTTCTTCAAAACATATCATGTTTCTTAAAAACAAAATTTTCATCATTGTTATTGAAGCAGACAGAATCCAAACTTCTTTCACAGCTCCATTTTTATGTTTAGCAAAATTCATCACATCTATCACTCAGAAGTCTATTTCTATTCTATCTCCCATTGAGACAAAAGTCATATAGCTATATAGACTTTACTTTATACACATTTGATATTTCTAGCTGAGTTTAACTCGCTTACATATTTCTCGAAATATGTGTTGGTAAGCTTTTGCATTAACCAAGTTCATCTTTTATTCTTGACGAAAGTCAAAAGATGATCATGTGAAAATCGTCTGGTAACATCTTACATGATTTGTGTGAGACAGTCATTTGATGTAGACTCAGAATGTTTCGTATTGACCATTTAATCACTTGAAAATTGCTTTGAAGCTAATAATTTGTGTGAGGCAGCTATTCTCATCTTCTAAGAATGTTTTAATGACTGAAATGGGAGTTTAGAACAATTAACCTTTGATTGGATATAGCACAGTATGCGTACTTGTATGCTAACTGCTGCAAATATATTCCAAGTCCGGGAATTGAGTATGCATACCCGTATGCGTACTAATTCAACAGTTGAAGTTCGGGAACTATAGTATGCATACCCGTATGCGTACTGGTTTAAACTGAGTTCGGTCATGAACGACAGTATGCGTACCCGTTTGCATACTGGCGAAGAAGATCAGGTCCGGGAACTTAGGTATGCGAACTCGTTTGCATACTTGAGTAGGTTAAGTTCTAAAATCGGTTATGTATGTTTACATATTGATGAACTAATACATTTATATAATAAAGAATGCAATCTTTGCAAATCGTGGCTATAATGTTCAGGAATCGATTCGAGTGGATCAAAACCGATTTTGCTTCAATTGTGTGTTGTATACTTCTATGAGAATATAAACAATTGAACAACTCTATAACTAGTTTCATTTGAGTCATTTGAACTAGTTGTGATTGAGATGAACAAGGTTGATATGAAAGTGTTCATATGGCTAACTTCGGTTAACTGTTATTGAGCCAACTCAATATACACGTTTAGGTACGGTTACCCATATCTAAATAAAAGTATATTTCATTTGTGTGTAACAAGCTAAGTTCAATCTAATGGTTGAAAGATATTAGCTTGAATCTAATCAGGTTTTCATCTAACGGTGAATATTGAATGCTTTGTTACCAAGGTAACATTGATTGCAAACCCTGATTTGAAGACTATATAAGGGAGAACTCTAGCAACTGGGAAACCTAATCCCCACACCTCCTGTGTGATACTAGTTGCGACTAGAGTCAATTCTCCTTTAACCTAGGTTTTTCCAAAACCATTATAGGTTAACGACTTAAAGACTTCATTGGGATTCTGAAGCCATACCTAACTATTTTTTTATGTAGTCGCGTGTTATGATCTTACTTTGTTTTATCGTATTGAGTACTATATTCTCTAAGATTTGCTCGAGATTTAATCTTTGATAGGTAAGATAAAAAGTAATCACAAAGCTCTTCGTCTCATTCTTTGTGATTCCACAATATCTTGTTCTGCTACCATACGTTTAAGTTATTGTGAGGTGATTGATATTACTGGGCTGTTCTTCGGGAATATAAGACCGGTGTATCAATTGGTTCCTGTTCACCTTGATTTATCAAAAGACGGAACAAAAACTCGTAGGTATTTATGTGGGAGACAGATTTATTTATTCAATAAACTTTTCTGTGTGAGACAGATTTGTTTATCAAGTCTTCGACTTTGGGTCGTAGCAACTCTTAGTTTTGGGTGAGATCAGCTAAGGGAATCAAATGCGTAGAGTCCTGCTGGGATTCAGAGGCGTAAAGAATGCGACTGTACCTTAATCAGTGTGAGATTGGTTAGGGATCTACTACATTCCAGTCCGAAGTTAAATTGTAGTAGGCTAGAGTCTGTAGCGGCTTAATACAGTGTGGTGTTCAAATCTGGACTAGGTCCCGGGGTTTTTCTGCATTGTCGGTTTCCTCGTTAACAAAACTTCTTGTGTCTGTGTTATTTCTTTTCCGCATTATATTTTCTATATAATTGAAATAGCACAGGTTGTGCGTAGTTCAATCAATTAGATAATCCAACCTTTGGTTGTTGATATAGATTGATTGACACTTAAACATTGGTCTTTGGTACCGTTCAAGTTTTTTCTCAGAATAATCAGGCTCACGGATTTCTATCTGTTTGATTTGCTGATTACATTGAGAAACAGAGATATAACTCTTCGATGTATTTTCCTTGATTTAGTCTGACTGTCTACTTGATTCTGTTGGAAATATATTGGAGTTAGTCCATACAGATTGCCTAAACGAAATATTTGGTGTGGTTGTTAGACCCCCATTTTTTCAGGTATATATAATAAGTTTTGGCACTCCGAACGAATATATTATGATCAATCCCAAGGGTTGGATTGACGTACTAATGTATATACTTTAATTTACTATAACTAAAATAATAATTTTAATGTGGAAAGTAAAGTAAAATCACATAACAAGATTTTATTAACGAGGAAACCACCAATGCATAAAAATGTAGGGACCTAGTCCAGTTTTGTATACTCTAAGAATTAAGCCTCTATAGAAAAACTACAACCAACTTCGTATAGTTGAGACAAAGTAAATTAACTCTAAGTTAGTTAGTTCCTTCAGCATCCCTGCACCTACTACCAATATGGTAAACGCACGTTAATCCTAAGATAGAGTCCACTATCTTAAGCCGTTTCACTCGCTGTGAAGACTTCTAGCAATCAACACCTTTGTATCGTATTCTGAAACAGTAAAGGACTAATCTATTTCAGTAATTCGTTTATTAATCTCCCAGATCAACCAGTTAATCATAGATAAGTTGAGTTACAATTTTTTTCTTCCATTTAATCAATATAAACTCCTTTGTATCGGTTAGATAAACTAAGATATAAAGAATATCAAGATAATCAATCTTAGTTCAAAACCTAGCAAATTCGGATCCAAAGGAGAACCGTCAAGTTATAGATTGTCGATATATACGACAAGATATAAAAGGTCTATGGAGATAAACAAGCTTATCATATCCCAGTCAACAAGAAGACCAATAAGAAAATCTTCTAGTCTCCAAATCTTTTAGTCTTTAAAGTACCTGCACAAACAACTTGATTCCCTTATGATCGATCACACACTGAATGGAGTCTGTTAACAATGGATGGTTACAAGTCCTATCTTCATATCTTGAATTAAAGATCAGACCTGAAATCATCAATCCTTGATCTAGTTTGAGTGATCAAAAGACAAGGATCATAGAATAAACAAACTAGGCGATATAAAGGTTCAACTAAATCTTAGTCAATCAAATAAATAGTTGAAAACCAAAATAAAAATACCCACCAACGGTACTATTAGACGCTCCTTGATTCAAAATAAGACTTTAAACGAAGTGTATGTAAAATATTTTACCTAATTAGGTTAGTTTGCTCTCCAGTGAGTATTAAGAGAATACTGCTAGTCGGCTTACCTCACACCAACTACAAAAGAAAGTAAGAGTGTCGCGGGTTAATTTTGTAAGAAGAACAAACTTCACTATTTATAATGACCAAGGTAGTTTGGACAATAAGAAATTACCAAAAGATATGCAATAAATACCAATATTCGGTTTTGTAAATATTCCAACTGTTGTCCAACTAATATACCAAAATCTCTCATGGATGACAACCAAATATTAGATATCATACAAGTATATCTTACTAATAATATCCAGATATATGATTTAATTACTGGGAAATTAAAGACATATAAATTCCGAGTATCAAAGAAGATATTATGGAGTATTTCGGTTTGGGATTTACCTTGAATGTCAAGGAAAATACTTAAACATTAATTAATAAGAGTTTATCACATGTTTAAAATATTATATCGACATCTTGTAGACTTTCAATAATAACCAACCCATTTTCCGACAGCTAACACAACCCTAAGATTATAGCCGGATCAGAAAAAGTATTTAAATGGTTATCATTAGGGATCACTCCTGCTATAGATCCCCAAGTAAGGGATCGGTCCTGCTATAGATCCTTGGGACCGGTCCTAGGATAGATCCTTGTAAGAGAATAGATCATTTGGTTCCTTTCAACTATGAAACAAGTTTGGCAAGTGTACTTCCTTAAACTCATGCAATTAAACATAGTTTTCTAGGCATGGAATCAACTCAAAGTTCAACACAGTTCCTACTAATGAATTAGAAAGATAGTGTTATGATGCATTTGTGAAGTTAAAGAGATAAACATTATCCTACTTCGAAATCCAATATACCAATTTTGTATGAAACAACTAGTATATACTTCCTTGACACTTTGATTATCATGGAATGATCAAGTCACCAATACTAGAGATACATAAGTATACTTCATATGTTATGTCTTCAACCTAAACGACTTGAAAGAGACGTAGATAGAAATGGAACAAGTCAAGTTTGTATTACTAACCTCAAATAGAAGGATGATGTGTGTGTTGATGCCGATACGTCTTCAGGTACTTCAGGGTAACACAAGCTTGTTGTTAGAGCACTGCTCGGTTGAACTCCCAAGTGTTGCTATCTCAAGCTTGTTTGTCAATGTTAGTAATCAAAACTATAAGTCTCGATTTCTAGTCTACTTATAGTAATATCTCGGACTAGGATAGATTGTGTAGTTGAGCATTAGACTTCACGACGTTCATCATTTCAAGACGAAGAACTACTAAGGAGATCTTGTGGAACTTCATCAACAAAAGGTATGTGGAGACTGAAACTCATCTATCACTTGGAAAGTCTATTTCTACTTTATCTCCTATATTGAGACAAAAGTCGTATTACTATATAGTTTTCGATTATGCACATTTAAGACTTCGAGCTGAGTTTAACTCGCTTACATATTTCTCGAAATATGTGTTGGTAAGCTTTCGCTTCAACCAAGTTCATCTTATATTCTTGACGAAAGTCAAAAGATGATCATGTGAAAATCGCCGAGTAACATCTTACATGGTTTGTGTGATACAATCATTTGGTGTAGACTTGGAATGTTTCGTTATGATTATTTCAATAACTTGAAAATTGCTTTGATGCTAATAGTTCGTGAAAACAGTTATTGTCATCCTCTAAGAATGTTTCAATGATTGAAATAGATTTTATAACACTTAACCATCATTGGATTATAAACATAGTATGCGTTCTTGCATATATGTGATCCATGACCAGAACTATAGTATGCATACCCATATGCGTACCTGTTAGTTGTCGAATTCCGGGAACCTAAGTACACATACCCGTACGCGTACTGGCGAAGGGTTTGGGTCCGGGAATTTCTGCCGTGTTTGGAAGTATGCGTACCCGTTCGCATACTAGAGAACCCAAAATCAGACCGGCTACTTTAAGTATGCGTACACGTTTGCATACTTGAGTTGTTAAAATTCTAAAATTGGTTTGTTCATGAACTAATACATTTATATAATAAGGAATGCGTTCTATGCAAACCGTGGCTATAATGTTCATGTATTGATTCAAGTGAATCAAACCGATTTTGCTTCGATTGTGTTCTTGTATACTTCTACGAGAATAGAGCAATTGAACAACTTTATAACTAGTTTCATTTGAGTCATTTGAACTAGTTGTGGTTAAGATGAATAAGGTTTATATGAGAGTGTTCATATAGCTAACTTCGATTAACTACTGTTGAGCCAACATAGTTTACACGTTTAGGTACGGTTACTTAAACCTAAATGAAGGTACATTTCATTTGTGTATAACAAGCTAAGTTCGATCTAACGGTTGAAAGATATTAGCTTGAATATAATAAGGTTTTCATCTAACGGTGAATATTGAATGCTTTGTGATAGACGCATTTATGTGTCTATTTTCATCTCTTTTGTGTATAGTGTTAGTACCCATTTTTGTACTAATTTTGGTATTTTATCCCTTTGTAGGTGTTTTTGGAAAAATGGGTTTTTGCTGCGAAATTGGCTCGAAAAGTAGTTTTTGCGCTCATGGGAGAAAATTACTAAGGGGCATCCAAATCACTAAGGGGTATCCACTTGCTATTCGCACCTCTGCTGGCGGATAAAGGGCAACCATCTTCAACATTTCAAACCTGAAATTTGGCGGGAAAGAATGGCAGCGAAGTTTCCGATTAGGGTTGGATTTTTTTGGAACCGATTGGGGGCGATTCAATCGCCAAACTAAGTTGGGCTAGACTTGAATGGAGTAAACAGGGTTGGTACATCTGTTTGTATCGATTGGAATGGTCTGGATACTGATTCTAGGCAAAACAGGGAGTTAAGTTATATCTCGGGTATTTTTAAGTTATATATGGAATTATGTGGGAAATAAGCTAGCGAATATATTTCGTTTAGATTTGATTTCCTCAACAGAGTTTGGATTGACACAACAGAGATGCGTAGAATAGATGAAAAGGGAAAGAAATCCCGTGGTTTGCTGAGGAAGAAACAGAGAATAAAATTGAGAAGATTTACCCTAAAGATGAACTGGTGGTGTATAAATAGGATTTATTCGAGTCTCAGAGGGGAGAGGAACACTTTGGGGGAAGTTTAGAGCCTTAGAGAAGCGGAAAAAATCAACTGGAGGAGAACGCGTTCTGCTGCTGCTGCCGCCGGAGAAGACGAAGAAGAACATAAGACGCACATGCAACAGTCGCAGGGGAAGATTTATTTTCAGTGACAACGAGTTTCTATCGTTCCTGTCTGCAGTCACAGAAGACCTTTACCGACGATTCTGTCTTCTGTTTTAGACCTTCAGCGACTACAGTGTATTCTTTTACTCTTTTAATCAACTTTTGAGCTATAAATATGTACTTTGAGCAAGTGATTAATATGAGGAGCTAAACCCCTTAGCCGAGGCGACGGAGGAAGCCATTGTTCCATGAAAAGTGGTATAATTCAATTTTAATTATTTTTGCAATTTTTTATATGATTACTTGCATAGAACTAATATAGGAAAATTGATTTTTATTGAGTGGTTGTGAATTGTTTTGATGGAACATGCTGGGTTTTAAAACCTTTGATGTTTCATGCTTTGTGTTTACAATTATTACTTCAAAAATCTATTAGAGGAAAAATATTAGAATCAATTTAAAAGAAAAAAATTTGCATGAATATTGATTAGAGTTTATCACTTAATTGGTTAATGGTGGAATCCAGAGTCTCGGTGTTTTTATATTTTTGATACAACTTTATTTAATTATAGAGTTTAATTTGAGTCTAAAAAATCCTTCACAAGTCTTAGAGTTCGAATCTTTTTACCACTACAACTAAAAAACACATCACTTTGTTACTAAGGTAACTTAGATTGCAAACCCTGATTTGAAAACTATATAAAGGAGAACTCTAGCAACTGGGAAACCTAATCCCCGCACCTTCTGTGTGATACTAGTTGAAACTAAAGTCGATTCTCCTTTAACCTTAGGTTTTTCACGAAACCCTGTAGGTTAACGACTTAACGACTTCATTGGGATTGTGAAGCCAGACCCAACTATTTTCTCTGTAGTTGCGTGTTCTGATCTTACTTGTTCTATCGTGATTGAGTATTATCTTTGCTAAGATTTGCTTGAGATTTATCTCGGATAGGTAAGATTAAAAGTAGTCACAAACATCTTCGTCTCATCGTTTGTGATTCCACAATATCTTGTTTCGCAACCATACGATTAAGATTATTATGAGGTGATTGATAATACTAGGCTGTTCTTCGGGAATATAAGTCCGGTTTATCAATTGGTTCCTGTGCACCTTGATTTATCAAAAGACGGAACAAAACTCGTAGGTATTTCTGTGGGAGACAGATTTATCTATTCCAATAGATTTTTCTGTGTGAGACAGATTTGTTTATCAAGTCTTTGACTTTGGGTCGTAGCAACTCTTAGTTTTGGGTGAGATCAGCTAAGGGAATCAAGTGCGTAGAATCCTGCTGGGGTTCAGAGACGTAAGGAGCAACTGTACCTTGATCAGTATGAGATTGATTAGGGCTTAACTACATTCCAGTGCGAAGTTCATTGGTAGTATGCTAGTGTCTGTAGCGGCTTAATATAGTGTGGTGTTCAAAGCTGGACTAGGTCCCGGGGTTTTTCTGCATTTTCGATTTCCTCGTTAACAAAACTTCTGGTGTCTGTGTTATTTCTTTTCCATATTATATTTTGTTATATAATAGAAATATCACAGGTTGTGCGTAAGTTCAATCAATTGTGAATCCAACCTTTGGTTGTTGATTATATTGATTGACACTTGAACATTGGTCATTGGTACCGTTCAAGTTGTTTCACATAATAACCAGGCTCGCGGATTTCTATCTGTTTGATTTGCTGATTACATTGTGAAACAGAGATATAAAACACTTTGATATACTTTTTATAGATTGAGTCTGACTGTCTAGTTGATTCTCTTGAAAGTATATTGGAGTTTGTCTATTCAGATTGCCGAACGAAATATTGGGTGTGGTTGTTGTACCCCCGCTTTTTCAATTGGTATCCGAGCAGGCAAACACTTTTAAGACCTTATAAGTCTGTGTTTGTAGCGATCTGAATATGGACATAAGTTCTATCTCTATAAACGTACCACCAGTTTTCGATGGCTCAAATTACTTATGGTGTAAAATTGCTATGCGTTCCTTTCTTCAAGTGCGTGATTTTCAATCATGGGTTAGGGTTGTTAATGGCTATGATCCTCCCTTAGTTACAGTTAATGATGTAACTACTGCAAAGGATATTGGTGAGTATGATCCTTTAGAAGTTCTTGCTGCAAAGCAAAATTATGACGGGTTAAATGCTATCATCCATGCCATTACCCCATATCTCCAGCATCATGTGACTACTTGCACGAAGTCTAAAGATGCTTGGGATATCTTAGAAACCGTATTTGAAGGAAATACATGTGAAAAAGAAGATAGGCTTCAAAACCTAAATTATGATTGGGAAAACCTTCGTATGGAAGATGAAGATTCATTTGATGAGTTTAATCACAAAGTGTCTGAAATTGTTAATGCATCTTTTGCATTGGGTAAGACTATTCCTGAAAAGGACATTGTGATGAAAATTCTCAGATCGCTGCCATCTAGATACGATTCTAAAAAGCATGCCATCGTTGAGGGAAATAACCTTGCAACTCTTTCCAGAAATTCACTGGTTGAGAAGCTAAAGATCTTTGATCATGAGCATACATCCAAATCTGGAAAGGATGTTGCTTTCAAAGCACAAAAGAACACTAAATTACTTGACAAAGGTAAAAGTGTTTGCATCTCTGAAGATGATCTTTCTGAGACTGATTCATCAGATGAAGATCTTGACAAGTCAGTCTCCTTGATCACAAGACAGTTTAGAGACCTTCTTTTGAAGAGAAGTAAACGGTTCTCCAGAGATAAACCTAAGTCATCAGTTAAACCTCATAATCGTGTTCCTCTTAAAAATAGGGTTTGACGAAACTGATGACGAGGATATGCCACAATGCTTTAAGTGTAAAGGTTTTGGTCATTTTGCAAATGAGTGTCCGAAACGCAGAAAATACACTGGGAACAAAGGTCTTGCTGCAACTCTTGATGAACTATCTGACCACTATGATTCTAATGAGGACGAAAAGTCAAGTGTTTGCACTTCTTTGCGAAAATATTGATTTTGATAATTGTAGCAATACATACATCAATCTTGATATTCTTTCGGAAGAAACCTCAATCGTTCTGTTAGAAAAAATTGATTTATTTGTTTCTGCTAGAAACTCTCTGTCTGATTTTTCAGGTTCCACTATGTGTCTAGTATCTTGCACATCTATGGCGTCTGAACCATCTTTCATGTTGACATGTTCTTATTGTTCGCTCAAAGGGCATGAACTATCAAAGTGTCACAAGTACAAACACAAGATAAGATACGTCAACAAACTTCAACGAAGAGCAAATCGATTAGCAAACAAGCTTAAACTTGTTCAAAAATCACCTGAGGTATGTAAACTCATCTCATCTTCGAATAAGTTAGTTTCCAAAGAAAAGACTAGACCACTAGGGAAAAGGGTAAGGTCTAAAGTGTCTGAGAAACAGAGTTCTATGAATTCCATTCAAAAGGACTATGGTGGAAAGATTATTGTTCATCCCAGCACAACTTAAATTGTGTTGGTTGTGTTTCTTGTCTCATGTGCCTATTCCAAAAGAGACAAGAGTTTGCACTCTTCAAGCTTTAAGAAAAGAGAATTTTTTTTTTTTTGTTGTTGTTTTCTTCTTTTCTTTTGGAACTCTTCCATCTTTTCATATCTAATTGTTATCGAAAAGGGTTCACACTGTTTAAATAATAAAAGAGGGTTAATATCGACAATTCTGCTTTCTTTAAGGTTGTGAGTTGTGCGTACGTGAATCCTTTTTAGTGTATAAAGGTCCCGTAATCCTACATTCCTTTTTTCTTCTCTGAAAAACTCTTTTTATCACAAGATTTCTTGTTGAGTCTGATTTGTGAATTCCTCCCACAATCTCATACGTGTATGGAGAATCCAAGCATTATGTCTTCTGATGGAAAAGATGTTAATATGATTGTTAAGCCATCAATCATGAAGGAAAAAAATAAATCTCCTGTATCTTCAACTTTGAAAAGAAAAAGGAGGAATGTGAGAAAACCAAGAGCTGTTCTGTCTAATCAACAGAAGTTCTCTAGGGTTCTTGAAGAGTTAAAGGAAACAAGAAAGGAGATTCAGGAAATAAAGTCTATTGTTTTTAGGACTCTCGGAATTCAGAAGGCCTTGGTTCGGCATAAGTCTAAAAGGTTTGTTGGAATTAACTCCTTTCTTCATGAACCTTATGTTCCTATGGCTGTTGACGACAAGGAGTTCGGGGACGATAAAGAATTTTTTAGAGGTCTTAATGTCTAGGAAACTTCTTAAGAGAATTTATTCTTGTGTTTTAAGAAGGATAACTAGGGTTTGGAATAGCCATTATAGTGAGTACACATAGCTATTGCCAACGTTTTCATCTTGCAATGTTTTTAGATTTATTTGTTTAAATTCTAAAGTTTATTTGGAAGATGATTTTTGCAGTATTAATCTTTATGGTTTTATATATTGCAAATTGTTATGGGATATGTTGTTTACGCCCGTGAACCTTAACTGTCCCCTATTTACTCAAAAGTTAACTCTATTATATGTCGGTATGAAAATATTGATAAAAGATAGAATGAACTTTTGACTACAAAAGTTAAACCTATTATGTCATTATGCAAATATTGATGGAAAATAGGATGAACTTTTGTTTACAAAGATTAAGTCCATTATATGTCATTGTGCAAATAGTGATGAAAAATAGAATGAATCTTTGATTATTCCGCAGTATTGGTCTTTCCCTGATCCACATCTTTGTGTATGTACTGTGTTGCTCCGCAAGTCCTCTTATGTTGAGCATGGCCAATTGAATTGATCAATCTCCTTGTGGTTAATTCAATTGAGATTTTTGGATACAAATTCATGTTTCATGTGATTTGTTAATGTCCAAAGAAATCCTTATTTTCTTGTAAAAGTAAGGTCGCTCTTGTTGTTCTTTCGGGAATGACATATTATGGGGGAGAGTTCTTAATTGAACTTGTGCTTAATTGACAAATCTTTGTGGGAAGTGAGGCTGTGGAATATTGTAGGAGTTATCTTGTATCTTTATAAACTCCTTGATGAATACACTAAGTTTCGGCTATGTGAAATCATCGAAACAAGTTGATATGTTGTTCTCTTTTGGTCATGAAGTATCTCTATGAAAATTTCATGAGGATCCCACCAGTTTTCGTACCTTTGCCAATTTATATTGACAAAAAGGAGTAGAATTAATGTGTAGTTCACACTACAAATACATATGGTTTACGGATCATTATGTAAGGGGGAGTGGTTTTCATTGTGAGATGAAGTATTGATTAAGGGGGAGTGATACATATCACCATAGTATTGTTGTCAAAGTTGTGATGCAATTGGACTTGGATGCTGAATAATGATATTATGACATTGTATAACAATAATTGAGAGCAACTGTTTTCTCATTGTTATAACTACGTATCTTCAACAACTATGATGCTGAGTTGAACACATTTAGAATCATTGAAGTACTTGGAAGTGACGAAGATTTTGAGTAATGTTGAAGAACCAAGGAGATCAAGCATTTGGATGAGAAGCTACAAAGTTTATTTATTTTGTAATCCATATGTATTGATAGTTTTGTCACTAAAATTGACAAAGGGGGAGATTGTTAGAGCACTGCTCGGTCGAACTCGCAAGCGTTGCTATCTCAAGCTTGTTTGTCAATGTTAGTGGTCAAAACTATAAGTCTTGATTTCTAGTATACTTATAGTAATATCTCGGACTAGGATAAATTGTGTAGTTGAGCATTAGAATTCACGGCGTTCATCATTTGAAGGCGAAGAACTACTAAGGAGATCTTGTGGAACTTCATCAACAAAAGGTATGTGGAGACCGAAACTCATCTATCACTTGGAAAGTCTATTTCTACTTTATCTCCTATATTGATACAAAAGTCGTATTACTATATAGTTTTCGATTATGCACATTTTAGATTTCGAGCTGAGTTTAACTCGCTTACATATTTCTCAAAATATGTGTTGGTAAGCTTTCGCTTCAACCAAGTTCATCTTATATTCTTGACGAAAGTCAAAAGATGATCATGTGAAAATCGCCGAGTAACATCTTATAGGGTTTGTGTGATACAATCATTTGGTGTAGACTTGGAATATTTCGTTATGATTATTTCAATAACTTGAAAATTTCTTTGATGTTAATAGTTCATGAAACCCTGATTTGAAAACTATATAAAGGAGAACTCTAGCATCAGGGAAACCTAATCCCCACATCTTCTGTGTGATACTAGTTGTGACTAGAGTCGATTCTCCTTTAACCTTAGGTTTTTCATGAAACCCTATAGGTTAACGACTTAAATACTTCATTGGGATTGTAAAGCCAGATCCAACTATTTTCTCTGTAGTTGCGTGTTCTAATCTTACTTGTTCTATCGTGATTGAGTATTATCTTTGCTAAGATTTGCTTGAGATTTATCTTCGATAGGTAAGATTAAAAGTAGTCACAAACATCTTCGTCTCATCGTTTGTGATTCCATAATATCTTGTTTCGCTGCCGTACGATTAAGATTATTGTGAGGTGAATTATAATACTAGGCTGTTCTTCGGGAATATAAGTCCGATTTATCAATTGGTTCCTGTGCACCTTGATTTATCAAAAGACGGAACAAAACTCGTAGGAATTTCTGTGGGAAACAGATTTATCTATTCCAATAGACTTTTCTGTGTGAGATAGATTTGTTTATCAAGTTTTCGACTTTGGGTCATAGAAACTCTTAGTTGTTGGTGAGATCAGCTAAGGGAATAAAGTGCGTAGTATCCTGTGGGATCAGAGACGTAAGGAGCGCAACTGTACCTTTAATCAGTGTGAGATTGATTAGGGTTCAACTATAGTCCAGACCGAAGTTATCTTTGTAGTAGGCTAGTGTCTGTAACGGCTTAATACAGTGTGGTGTTCAAATCTGGACTAGGTACCGGGGTTTTTCTGCATTTTCGGTTTTCCTTGTTAACAAAATTCTGGTGTCTGTGTTATTTCTTTTCCGCATTATATTTTGTTATATAATTGAAATATAACAGGTTGTGCGTAAGTTCAATCAATTGTGAATCCAATATTTGATTGTTGATTATATTGATTGACACTTGAATATTGGTCTTTGGTACCGTTCAAGTTGTTTCACATAATAATCAGGCTTGCGGATTTCAATCTGTTTGATTTGATGATTACATTGTGAAACAGAGATATAAAACTCTTTGATATACTTTTTATAGATTGAGTCTGACTGCCTAGTTGATTCTCTTGAAAGTATATTGGAGTTTGTCTATTCAGATTGCCGAACGAAATATTGGGTATGGTTGTTGTACCCCCGCTTTTTCACTTGTCTCAATACTTCTAATGTTCCTAGTCTAACATAACAAAGTTGACTCTCGTAATTTAATTAACCAGCTTCGAGTTTTAGAGCTAAAATATGAAACCAAACTTGACATACCAACGGTTGGTTGGTTCAACCAAGCAATGCTCTAAAAAAGTGTTACCAGTCCTTGAGAAGGCGAGAGTACCAAGTACACCACCAATTCGTTTTCATTTGACCTATATAGACACACCTTGTATAATATTTTCATCTATACAAAGATTAATCAACAAAGTGATCTTAGTAATAATCTAACTTCCGTAAGGAACACATTACATGATCTACTAAGGTATTGATTAACGTACAAGTATATTTACTTTAACTATAATAACATAATTTTAATGAGGAACGTAAAGTAAAGACACAACATACAAGATTTTATTACTAACGGGGAAAACTGCTTAGTTGAAAATCCAGGGGACATAGTCCAGTTTTAATTTTTGAATATTCTAGGAATCAAGTCGCCGAACAAATTTCTACGCCCAACCTCGTGTACTTGTGACTGAACAAACTACCCTAGTTACTCAATTTACTCAACATCCATGCGCATACAACCAATTTGGACAACTTATGTGAATCCCTCAATAGAGTCGACTATCAAAAGTTGTGTTACCGCTGTGAAGACTTCTGTCACCCAATTCCTTTAAGACATCTTTCAAACAACAAAGATTCAATATCAACCAAGATTTATGATCACAAAATAATCCACTCGTTTACAAGGTTTACGTCTAATGAAAACTCACAAAAAACTATATATCTATAAGACTTACGTATATTAATGATACACTACTTAATTATTTGACCTAGATAATCAAGTTAAGCATATAATTTCACCAACATCAAAATATCAAGGTCTGCAATCTTCTTAATCTTCAAAAGTGATTTGTGGCACATAGCTGAGTCTGTTAACTTTGGCAAATAAATAGTTTTGTAACATATCTTAATCACTTGAATCCTTTATAATATGATTTTCAAAGTTCTTGAGTGGCCTTGCAATAGAATAGAATGACCAATATTAGATAGTTGCAAGTCCACTTACTTTGCTAAATTAGTCAGCTAGTTATGTGCAATCTTATGGGAAAGGAAAACACATCAAATTTTTTTATACTAAGTATGGTACATAAAATAATTCTAAATTAGGGGTGGGACTTGGGTTGGCTTGAACGAGGAAAACCCTAGATAGAAATCATTTACCCAGATTTTCCAACGAACCAGTGAAACCCATGGAGGTGCATGCTTCCCAAGTATGCCCAAGTTATATTCCTCTGGTTGACCCAAGTTTGACTAGGCATAACAAAAATGACATTTTTGTTAATATGATAACAACAAATTTTAATAATAATCTGTTCCATTTATCTGAAATATCCAAATAACTAAAGATTATTTATAATAATATAAATCTTCTTCATATTGAATTATTAATGAGATGAGTATAATTTATATTTTCATTATTAGATTTGAAGATAATAACTGAAATTACTCTAAATAAATAATAGTACCAATTACAAAACTGGTTATATATAATTATATTATAGTTGGGTGGGTTGCTTGGGTTAGAGACATTTATGCTCATGCTTGTCCAAATTTAACTTAAGAGTTGGGCATGGGTTGGGTGGGTTGACCCAACCTAAGTCCTACCCTTTCTCAATTATTAATCAGGATCTAGCCTTAAGTATCTAGGAATAAATATGAATAATAAAAGATTAGATTTACATACATGTTCAATATTTCTTTGCATATTCCAACTTATGTCAACAGAAATATCTATTAATCAAGTAAATAACAATCGAAAAACATGAGTCAAAATCAATTGAGGATCGATCCTGATTTGGGGTCGGTCCTAATACAGGATCGGTACTGAAATCCATATTTGAATTGGAAACTTAGCTTCGTTCGAGTTCAAACTAGATTTTAATACATGTCTGAGAAATTACTTTCTGACATGTTCTCAAAACACAAATACAAGTCGAAATTTCAACACTAATTAATAACAACTATGTTATAAGTGTTATGCCAAAAGTATAAAATACTATATACTGCGTAAACTATTGTATATCATTTTTCTTAATACTTTGATCATAATGATGAAGTCATCTATGTATTAAAGCCATGTAAGCGAACTTTGCATGTTATGCTTACAATAAATACGGGTGTAAGAACTTAATAAATATGAAACAAGTGAAGTCAACAGTCGTTAACCTCAATCCGAAGGATGGTATCTTCTTTTGCTCTTCAGTTCTTCACCATGGTACTTCTTTTCTGATATATAAGGCCACTCAAGTTTGTTTGAGGATTGACTATTTCGGATCTAGTGATTCACGATATGAAGATATAACTTTTGTTCAATCAAAGTTGACAGATTCTGTGTGTGTTGATCATTAATAGGAATCAAGTTGTCTGTTGTGCAGGTACTTTGAAGATTAAAAGATTTATTTTTGGTATTATGATCATTGTGATACTTCGTGCAAACTTGATTTTTTTGGGATTTAACAAAACAGTTTATTTCGATAAAAATTAGACTCGTTGAAAGATCAAGCAAATTGGTTAGTTGCTTTTTGCTGTAGCAAAAATGTTCCTACAATATTCCTCGAGATTTATACTGAATGATATAATCTTAACCGTTGGATGAGTCAAGATTTATACCTGATGGATGAATTATAGACCGTTTAGATGATCCATAATTTTCTTCGTGATACGTTCTTGATGATGAATTTTTTTCCAACTCAGCTCTCCAATGCTCTTGGCTTTCTAATACTCTTGATGAATGAAGAAAAGGAGGGGGGGGGTACCTGCAAGGACATTCCGATGCCTCAATGAGGAAGGAGCTCTAAACATGTTTTAGTGGAGAGAAAAGGATTAGAAAATGTGTACCTTTCTGGTTGAAATCCCTCCTCTATTTATAAATTATAGAGGGTATGCATCCAGTCAATTATCTGTCTGCATTCATTTTGAGGATGTATCAAGACCAAATGCTTTCTAGCTTCACCTTTATTTAAAATTAGAATTATGTATCTAGACATTAAAAATGTACTTGGCCCAACAATTAATCTTTATTCATTCCCTCCTTCCAGGATGACCAGATTAATAATGTATTTGGACTAAATACATATCTAGATTAATTCTAACTTCTTGGCTTGAACAGATTCATCCCCTTCCAAGATACAATGAATGTAGTCACCTTTAATAAAGGCTAACAGATTTGGTTCTCAACCTTTTATGGGCTTAGGCTTCAACCCATGACCCAAGATTTTTGTTTAAGGCTAGTGGGATGAAGATTCTACCGAGCCCATGCCAAATATATATGGTCCAAACATCGCCCCCTCTTAATTCCCAATTTGTTGGTGGATTAAGAAGAGTGTGTGGATCAGTTACTTCATAGTTGTTCTCTGACGCCCCAAAGCTACTTGTTGAAGTGACATGGTAGTATGCTTGCGAACAAGGTTGCACTTAGTGTTGGTGTTGCGGGCTGAGTTTTCTGAGTTTAATATGAACAAGTCTTGATGATTGTACTTGCTGCTGTAACAAATCTTTTTGTTGCATTATGACAAGGTATTTTATTTGCAATGTGGCAAGGCTACTGCATCGAATTCTATAACATGTTGGCACTTTTTTTGGATAATGTATGGATCTTTTGGATCAACACTTGTTGTTGGTCTCATTTTCGAGACCAGAGTTCCTGGTTGCACTGGCGCAAAACTTGGTGATTTTTTTTGCTTGCTGAGAGTAAGACTTAAGTATCCACTTGTGAGGTAGAGTTGTAGATGCCTGCATATGGAAGACTTTCTGCCCGTACTGTGATTACGGTATAACTTCACTCTTCGGAAAAAGCTAGCATATTTCTTCTGTGAAATATAGATCTTTGTGCATAGATCGGTAAATGCTATATGAATATACTCTAATTGATGTTCCAACGATGATGGTAATGCCGAGACGTGATCTGCAACTTTTAGATGGTTGTAAAATATCACAACTACTTATGCATTGAGAACTTGATAAGTGATGTTCTTCTGATGCTTTTTCGAGTGACGCTTCAATATATCTTAATTTTTTTTTCCTCCATGTCCAACAAAGCCTCTTCATGCAAATATATATATATATTTTTCTCCTCGTTTTAGCTCCAAGAAAGCCTCTTCATGATATAATAATTTTGACTCCATCAAAGATAATTCACAAATCGATTTGATTTATCTCCATTCGCTCCCGCTCCAGTAAAGCTTCTTTTTGAAAATATACATAATATATATATATATATATATTTTCCATTTTCGCTCGTGCTCCAACAAAGTTTCTGCATGCATTTTTTTAGTCCATCCAAATTTCTTGGTTTTTATTATTTTTATTTTTTATTTTTCTCTTTAGCTCTAGCTCCAGATCGACCAGCAAAACGTTATTATAAAATATATTTATTTTCATTGTACAATGAACTCTCATTGACCTGATAATGGGGTTCCATTTCCCATGGAACAAGGTCCTTGCTATTCTTGAGCCTGCACTAACCGGTTTAGGTCTATCTTGCTCGCAAATTTGCGCAAGTATTGACTAAGACCGTGCAAGAATTTTTTTTGAAATATTTCCTCTAATCAAAGACAAGTTGGTTTGGTTCTCACTTCCCTGAGATGGGGTTCCATTTCCCATGGAACAAGGTCCTTGCTATTTTTGAGCCTGCGCTAACCGGTTTAGGTTCAACTTGCTCGCAAATTTGCCCAAGTATTGACTAAGACCGTGCAAGGAATATTTTTTTGAAATATTTCCTCTAATCAAAGCCAAGTTGGTTTGGTTCTCACTGCCCTGAGATGGGGTTCCATTTCCCATGGAACGAGGTCCTTGCTATATTTGAGCCTGCGCTAAACCGGTTTAGCTTGCTCGCAAATTTGCACAAGTTTTGACTAAGACCGTGCAAGGAAAATATATCCTCTAATCAAAGTCAAGTTGGAATCGGTGTTGGATATGCGAGATTCATTGCCTGACATCTTTGGCCAGTATGCCCGGAGTTTATGTCCGATCTTAGCTATGTGAGTGTTATTGTTAGACGACTCTGGCTAGTATCGAAGTGTGTGTATCATGTATTTGTTTATGAATTGTGCACTTGTATGTGAATTATGCATTTGTTGTAGGACTATGAAATACGAATATTCAAAAAAAATTAAGCAATCGTTTAGGTTTACCTTATGAGGCGTGAATGGATCCAACATCGCAAATATGCATCCCGCAGTCAATTATGAACTATTTCCAAGTTGTCGAAGTTCCATGTTTTGGAATCCATTTTGCTTCTCTTCACTCAATATAACTTCTTCTTGCTAGCTTATCTATCAGGTATAGTCTTCCCCAGACGCCCCCAGCTATTACTATCGTGAGTAAAACTCGCAACGGTGTGTAGGTCCATTTGTTTTAAACTCGTCCAAGTTTTAACTTGTATCCATCTGATGGACCAAGGGCGAATTTGCAAGCAAGTAACTCTGGAATTAGAGTAGATACATAATGAAGATGTTTTCCTCTGATTTGTTGTGAGTATACAACTTGAGATTGCTGATATTTGCGAGGCTAGGGTAAGAGAACGTGTGCGAATTGAATACGCTGATTGTGCTGCAAATGAGGTCGACAATTGATGTTCATGTCACATACTGTTGATGACAACCATTTTCATATGTGTCGGTACATATGTGTCATTATTTATCTGGCATAGGACTATTTCCATAAACAACATCCATGGAAATTTTCTCTTATTTAAAGGAGAAACTTTCCTCTCTTTTTTTTCTTCGTAATACTCCTTCTGCTTATCGAGGTATTCCCCTCGACTTTGGTCGTCAAGGTATTTCTATCGCTCGCACCTGTTGTTCAGCCAATGGCTAGATACCTATTGCCGTTCAGATTCTACGATTGCGTGATGCCTTTTGTAGCGATCATTTTTCTTGGATACATTACTTGCTTCAGGAGATTTCCTTTCTGATGATTCAGGTGTCACATCGTGATCACTTTGTACCCTTCGCGCTCGCCAACCCTCATGTGAAGATCGTGCACGCTGGTGTAGAATAATACTTTTATTACTTGTTTGCGTCTCTTATCCAGTGAGGCCTTCCGAACCCTCACGATTTTTCTTCTTGGAGTCGTCATCCGGATGATGTCTCACTTTGGATGGAATTTCTGTTGTCCCCATCGTCAGTGACAACTTTGCTCTTTTTTCCTTTTCCGCCCTTGCATAGCTATCTGTCCTTGCATATAGTTCTTTGAGGTTTCCTACCGGTTGTACGGTTAAGGAATTGAATACCCCAAATTCATCATAAGGCAAGGCATTCTTGCATGCTTCAATGATGAGTCCAGCATCAACCGCGCCGACTTCTCCAACTTCTTGATGAAACCGCTGGTTAAAAGCTGCCAGACTTTCATTTGTTTCTTGACGCAATCCAAAAAAGTGACTGCTCCCTTGTTTGCTTCCCAGATTGATCTTATATTGCTCGAAAAATACATCTGACAGCATCCCAAAGTTCGCAATTGAATTTGACTCCAACTGGGAGAACCAAGTCAAAGCTTTACCTGTCAGTGTTACAGGAAAAGTTCTGCACAACAACTCATCGTTATATCCCCACAGACTCATTGAAGCTTGGAAATGTTGAACATGTTCCACAGGATCGCCGCTCTTCCCGTCAAATAGCTCATTGAACTGGGGCTGCACAAAGTTTGATGGTGGGCGGAACCGCCTTATTTCTTCGACGAAAGGTGAGTCCATTGACCTTTTCATTTCTAAAACTTGTAGCATTTCTTCTCTGGATTGTTTTTGAGCTAGCACCTGCTCGATCATTTCACTTTGCTTTCTTTTATTGAGTTCCTCAATCTGTGATGAATCTCCTTCAGTCTCTTGACGGATTCGTTCATTTCTGACTAACTCCTTGTTTTGCCTAGATTTTGCTTTCTCATGTTTATGTTTCTTCGAGCGTCGGTTTTCGTCATAATACTCCTTCCTCTTTCGCCCTTCGAGATACTCCTTTCTTCTTCGATCGTTGAGGTATTGCTCCCTTTCGCGCCTGTTGTTCTGCCAATTGATAGGTCCAGATTGTCGCTCCGCCTTTTCGTTGAAGTGATTACTTTCGTAGTGGTGATTCGGCCTTCGATCCTCAGTAGCTTGCCTGTCGGATGATCTATGTCTCCTGTCGCGATCATTCCGCCCCCGTCGTGCCCGCCAACCCTCATGTGAAGGTCGTGCATGCCGGTGCAGAGTGACACTTTCGGAATGTTGGGTACTACCAGTTAGTGGTCTCTTTTCTAGAGACGCTTTCAGTAGTTTGTTTTCGCTTTCTAACTCTTGAAATCTTTCTCGCAGAGTCAAATCAACGGGTGTTACCCATGTCCTATCCGCTTGCACAAAACGCGAGGAAAAACGAAGGCCCCTATTGGCGAGGGAGTTCGGACGTGAGTTTAGCATATTTGTTTGGTGTTGATTACCACCCCTTGGAGATACGTTCAGATTGGCACCATCACTTAAAGGTGGAGTTGCGATACGTACCCATCGATTTCCTCTACTTATCCCGTGGGGATAAGTTCTTGCAGAGGGACACCTTGTTGCTAGTGACGTTTCAACTCCTTCCTGAAGTGGGTGATCAACGTTGCTATGATTCCCTCGGGCTCTTGCATCCGTATTGTCGTTCCCATTATTTTGATTTTCCTGTGATTTTGCCATGGATCTTGATTTTTTTATTTTTTTTTAGAATCCTTCTCTGCCCCACGGTGGGCGCCAAAAGATGTTGTAGCAAAAATGTTCCTACAATACTCCTCAAGATTTATATTGAATAATATAATATTAACCGTTGGATGAGTCAAGATTTATACCCGATGGATGAATTATGGACCGTTTAGATGATCCAAAATTTTCTTCGTGATACGTTCTTGATGATGAATTTTTTTCCAACTCAGCTCTCCAATGCTCTTGGCTTTCTAATACTCTTGATGAATGAAGAAAAGGAGGGGGTACCTGCAAGGACACTCCGATGCCTCAATGAGGAAGGAGCTCTAAATAGGTTTTAGTGTAGAGAAAAGGATTAGAAAATGTGTACCTTTCTGGTTGAAATTCCTCCTCTATTTATAGATTATAGAGGGTATGCATCCAGTTAATTATCTTTCTGCATTTATTTTGAGGATGTACTAAGACCAAATGCTTTCTAGCTTCACCTTTATTTAAAATTAGAATTATGTATCTAGATATTAAAAATGTACTTGGCCCAACAATTAATCTTTATTCATTCCCTCCTTCCAGGATGACCATATTAATAATGTATTTGGACTAAATACATATCTAGATTAATTCTAACTTCTTGGCTTGAACAGATTCATCCCCCTTCCAAGATATAATGAATGTAGTCACCTTTAATAAAGGCTAACAGATTTGGTTCTCAACCTTTTATGGGTTTAGGCTTCAACCCATGACCCAAGATTTTTGTCTAAGGCTAATGGGATGAAGATCCTATTGAGCCCATTCCAAATATATATGGTCCAAACACTTTTCCTCGTAGAATTGCTTGATGAGAGCTTGCTGACTGAGATATATTATCTCTATAATCTTTGTTTTGGTATTGATCTTCGACCAAGGGAGTTTATATTGATTAAACGGAAGATCCCATATCAACTTTATCTCTGACCATTGTCGGGTTTGGAGGTATACAGTTAGGTGGTTATTGGAACAGGTAAGTCCTTTATTGTTTCGGGTTACGATCAAAAGGAGTTGAGAGCAGAAGTCTTCACAGAAGGTGCATCGAATTAAGATAGTGGACTCCTTTTTAAAATTCATATGTGTAGGCCAGATTGGTTGTATGTGCAGGGATACTGAAGGAACTGAATAACTAGGAGTAGTTTACTTGGTCTCAATTATACGAAATTGCGGTAGTCAATTTGTATAACGGCTTAATTTTGAGAGTACTCAAAACTGGACTATGTCCCGGGGTTTTTCTACTTTGCATTTTTCCTCGTTCACAAAATCTTGTGTGTTGTGGTATTTACTTTACTTCCGAATTATATTGCTTATCTTTATAATTAAAGTAAATACACTTGTACGTTAATCCACTTGGTATACAATCCCATAGTTAACACGGTTCAGACTATATAACTATATACCAAAGTAACGTCTTGTTGAAGTAATCTTTTGGCAATTATTGTTTCTGTAAGATTATACAAGGTGTGTCTATAATAAGTTATACGAGTAGATTGTGGTATACTTAGTTGGGCCGACCGAGGGAGGGAGGACCTTCTATATGGTCACTTTTTTGGTAAAGTGTAAGTGATCAATTGACACAAAAAGATTGGAAATTGTCCGGGCCGAAAAACCAAAAATGCCCAGCTGAATCAATTTTTTTTCTTTTTTCCTTTAGATATTTTCGTAAATAAACCGAAGTGGAACGACAAATAGGTATTAGACATTTTCGTAAATAAACCGAAGAGGAAGGGCAAATAGGTATTAGACATTTTCATAAATAAACCAAAGAGGAAGAGTAAATAGGTTGAAGAGTCAAATTGTATTATAATTCCTTATGTATCATATTTTTTCAGGGGTATAATTGGCAAGCAAAGTAGAATATATTATAACATATCTAAAAATCCGTGCCTTGGAATTTTACAAATTTAATCTCGTTAAAAAGATTCTAAAGAGATCTACACAGTGAGTACAAACAACAATATCAAATTTAAAGTTTTTACGAAAAATTCGGAGGTGGTTTATCATTTTAGACACAATTTTTAAAAATTGATTTCATAGCCATAATGCAAACCACCATAAAGGATGCAAAACACATTATGTAGTCATATTTTGGTTTATGTATCAACTAATTTTCCATTGCAACTAATAAAATGATGTACTCCCTACGTTTCAAGAAAAGTGATACTTTCACTTTAGGCACAAATTTTCTTTTATAGTCCAACTGCAGCAGTGTTTCCTTTTTTCTTCGATCGGCCCTCCCCACCGTGATAGCGGTGTTATAGTATCACGTTATTTTCAATTGGTTTTAGCACACTAAGGTCATGACAATTTCCAAAGTACACTTGTGTGTTTTCGAGAGATCAAAATGTACAACGCTCTCCCAAACCAAAACAATTTTACACATAGATCCAATAGTAAATCTCAAGATTAAGGCTGCTAAACAGAAGACACTTCAGAAAGCATATAAAGAGTAGAAATTAAAATGTACAGAAGTCCCATATCAAATCACATGAAAACTGAAGCTAGGTACACCAAAGTAGCACAAAGTCCGATTGAGTACACGGTCACTGACGTTGGCATGCGACCTTTATCCATCCTCAAGAACATGGCCTTGTATATCGGTAAGCTTACAATGCTTATATATCCTGAAATGATTATTTGTAGGACCAATGCCAATGGGTTACTGACACCAAGACTGGTATTGGGTTCTGCTTCTTCAAGATTATTGGACATGACTGTTGCTGTGACTAGTGATACCACTGTCCTTACAAGACAGTATAGGTTCAGCAGCGACAGAGTTGTAGGCGGAATAAACATAGGGGATGCAACTGCAAATTCCATCATTTCTTTGTTGTATCTCTTCAATGCTTCTTCATCAATGACTTTGCTAGTAATTTCAAACCCTGATTCAGAAATACCCAATGCTTTTAAAATTGTGACCATAACTGAAAACAGGTAGGAGGATGTTCCTTTTAGCATCCACATCCTTGTTTCGTTCCACCACATCTGGAAGGTCCCTTTAGCCAACATTAGCTCCGCTAAACTAAATGCATGAGAGCTAATCCCTAAGAAGATGAAAATCCTAAACCAGGGGTTAGATACCTGCAAAACAGAAAACAAACCAAACCCAAAATTAACGAGAAATAACATAAAACAAAGCATCTGATACGACAGGATAATGCAACCAAATGCACAGCGAGGTATGAACTAAGTGTAAAATGCACTGACAGACCTTTGGAAATAAGGATATCCCGTTCACCATTGCCAGAGGGGGCACGACAGCATAAATGAGCATTGGTAAGCACCAGAGTGCCCACAAAGTATAGAAACTGTAGCACATTATTTGTCCCAACTTCAGTTTCCCATCTCCAAAAAGATTAGCCAAACTCATAGGACAGTAATCTGA
This sequence comes from Papaver atlanticum, assembly GCA_023531105.1. Lineage (NCBI taxonomy): Eukaryota > Viridiplantae > Streptophyta > Magnoliopsida > Ranunculales > Papaveraceae > Papaver > Papaver atlanticum. The sequence continues at coordinate 1,261,993 of JAJJMB010006268.1, forward strand.
GAGAAAGATCTCAAGCAAGCCAGTTGACCATCTTTTGTGTTGAATGAGGGTATCGTTGGTGTTAACCGGTGCCAAACCTAAAAAGGCCTTCCTCTCAGGGCTACAAAATATAGAGTTCCACCCCCTTGAATGCAACACTAGCCCAGTGTATACATCCTCAACCGCACTTCCATACATTAGTCCCATCTACGTTGCAAAAACAAGAACAGAAAAAAGTGCGTGAGCCATTGACATTCTCGGTTGCATTAACATGATTTTAAGAAATAAAATGGAAGATCAACCGTAACGGCAGTAGAATACGAATCATAACTAGCAAGAGTATGTATACCTCACTCCCCCATGGTTTGCCTTCCTCGTATGTGCAAGTTGTTACAAGTTTTGCCTGAACCTCCAATTCAACCCAGTTCTTACTTCCTCTGACTGCATCATTTAATTGGCACAGATTTGTTTAAACACTTGTTGATTTCTAAATAATGGTTCATTTAAATACATAAATCTGTTAATATTTGTAAACTCTAGACACGAAACAAACATTGGTGCATTTTTACCTGATTTGTCTTCGAATTTGATTTTAACATTTGGATCATATTTCCTTCCATTAAGAGACTCTCGACGGTGAATCGTACCAGTTCCAGCGTACATAGGCCCATTGTGTGCATTGGTGCCGAAAAATTCAATCTAAAAAACAAGAAACATGTCAATTAGAGAACCATGTCAGAAGAGGCAAAAAAAAAAAACACATGACAAGATTTTGGTTCCTTTTTAAGTACCTCATAAATTCTTTTCACACCATTTCCGTACAAATCGCTCTGCGTAATCCCACCAAAGCTCTGGGGGAACTGAACATAACCTATCCGGTGGCTTTCTTTGGGGTCTAAGAAATAACAGACGGCATGACGAAGTGCTTGTGAATTATTAGAATACATGTCGCAATCGACATTGATAACTAATGGGGCATTACTTATCAATGCTGACACTCGGTTCTGCACAAAATAATTTTCTCAAGTAGTATTAGTATAGAAAAGCTTCCCAGTGAGATTATATAAGGAACAATTTGGTCAGAGGAAGTACGTACCAAGGCGTTTAACGCCCCGGCCTTAAAACGATGGTGGGAAGTAGGTCGTTTTTCTCTGGAAACATATATAAGGCTTGGCATTGGATTGCCCTCGTCATCTTTATCGACTCCATTTCCACGCAACAAAACCTAATCACACAATATAAAGATGATAAGTCAGCTGATTTTTCTTTTCCTGCATTGACGTGTTTCTGGTTTTGCGATGAAAAGATTAAGAAATTTAAAACACTCACCTCGATTATGCTGTCATGGTCACGAGGGTCGATCTTGGTATCCCACTCCTTGAAGCCCTTGTGCTCATTTCTTATTTCAACCGGCACATTTCGCATTTTTCCTGCCTTCTCAATCCGCTCTTGCATTTTCTCGAATTTGGCCTGCATCAACAACCGGTTTATGAAACAGTTTCAACAAATCGAAACACAAAAAATAAAAATAAAATGGAAATATTAGTCAAACATGCAACATTTCCTTGTTCTCGATTTTAGACACATGCTTGCGAAGCTCATCACTTTGGACTGTAGTTGGCAATGAAGACGGAAGTGCTTCCATTTCTTCATACTTATAAATCATAAGCAAAAAAATTGACATTAAAAAATTATTTTGAGATTCCATTTTTAAAACAGCTTTTAGTTGTGTTAAAAAAATTGACATTAAAATTTGAAATTCCATTTTTAAAACAGCTTTTAGTTTGGTTTATCTCATTCATCGTAACATCACTTCTCACATAGTTTCCAAATATTTTTTACTTTTTCTGAACTCTAAACCTATATTTTTTTCTTTTTTAGTTTATATAAATATATTAATATTATTTAGCTGCATGTTATTATTTATTTAATAAACCTCAACAGGCCAGACGCCCTTTTCAGTGCCGGCTTTGGCTTTGATGCAGAACAGATCCCTTATCACACCTAAAGCAAAAATCATATTTACAAGAATAGGTTGCCGTGGACTATGCTTCACAAAAAATGAAATAATAATAATAATAAAAAAAAAATCTGTTGACTTTTTTATCTTTCTGGCTAGCCAATTTTTTTATATACCATTTACTTGGAGTTACCTAGGATTAGTCACACACCGAACAACACGATGTTTCAAGAAAAGAAAAAATATGGACACTAGTGCTTATTTACAAACAATCAGACGTACTCGAGAGCAGTAAAGAGTTTAATTAGGCAGTATAAGTAGAAAAATTGGAGAATTATTGTGTTATTTCTGCTATGTTCATTTATATTCTACTATGTACAAAAAAAAAACAAAAAAAACAAAAAAAATATATTCTACTTAAATAACGCAAAGTGCACGGCGAATGGTGATTTATCTAGTTGGCTCACAGTCAAACTTGCACAAGGTTACGAAGTCACTGTAACGGGTAAATCCTAACCTGACCAAGTACCCACTCTAACCACCGCACTAATGATATATCATTAGAAGGACAAAATAAAAGTGGCAACTTGGGGTATGACACGTAAGTGAGCTATTTCAGATAAATAATAAATACAGATGTTTATGTACCTTAATTTTGTCACATTCTTGCCTGAAATTTTGACCGGAAGGAGAAGAAGTTGATGAAGAGGAGAAATAAACTTTTGGAGACCTTGGTTCCACGTTATATTTCTTACAGAAAGGTAACCAGGATTTGGCAAAAACGGAAGCCAGATAAACGGCGTGAAAAGTCAACTGAGAACCACCATCATCGGAGATATAGTAAGAGAGCTTATTAACATCATAATCGTAAGACATCAACGATAATAGAGTGTTCGCTACTATGGAAGGTGGCTCTCTGTCTGGATCAGCCGTGCACACTAAGACGTCTATCGGTGGTAGATTTGATTCTGCCAGACGTTCTGGGTATTCGACATGATACGTTGGTGCCCATCTGAATCCTTGCTGTAAGAACCAAGTGACTCCAAACCAGAACTCAGCTAAAGTTATGAGAAACCACAGAACTGGATGATCATAAGCTATATTTGTGACACGATAGTATAACAAAGAAACTATTCCTGTAAGAAAAACCAAGAAATAGATCTTGTAAAGAAACCGACCGCCGGCTTGACGGGAAATGAAGAGCCGCTCATCGTCGAGCGATGATGATATGACCGTCATCTGGAGAGAACTCAGTAGACTGGGAGGAAGAAAGTCAACAGTGTACTAAAATGCCTATGCCTCTTCTCTGTGTGTTTAGGGCGGGTAATATTTATATAAGTTTGAGATACTGAATAAAGAGGCAAGTGATGAGAGTAGGTATACAAGTTGGTTTAAAATAACGAATCATTTTCAGAATTTTAGAACGAAAACATAAATGACTCAGCCGTCACATGGGGCATGGTCCGCATGGATGTACGAGGGTTTTATGTTAAGATCCCACGGAGAGCACGCTGTTGACTAAACTCTTTCTCTACCACAGCGTGCAAAGTAACATTACGTTGCATTAGTTCAATTATTATAACTTGGTAGATCCTCTTTCTTGACCGAGTCACGCTCTGCGAATCGGGCAATCAACTCGGCGATAATTTTCAACTTTGTTCCTCGTTTTTTGAGCTCAGATCCATTAATTTCAGGTGAAAAATCAATCAATAATTCTCTTAATTCTATTCTTGTTCATGATTAGTAACTTTTAATTCAGGTGGTTCATGGATTCTGGTCCTAAAACTACCTGTATTGGAGATACAATGTCTGATTTGTTAGGTTATAGTAAAGAAACTAATTCTCAGATTATTCCATCGATTGAACTGCTTGATGATTTGTTTGAAGAGAGTTTGAATCCTTGGAGATTCTCACTTATTGGTAGACTAAATTTACAGCAAATCAAATTTGTTGATGCTTCTATTATTCTCCGGAAACAATGGAAATTGGTTGGTAATTGCAAACTTATTCCATTAGGAAGGGGATTTTTTTACGATTAAGCCGGATAATGAAACAGATCGTCAATATATTAAGGAAGGCAAATGAGAGGTTCTTGATCAGGTACTTCAAATAAGAAAATGGATCTCAATTTTTCGACCTGAAAGTCAAAAAACTTCAAAAGCTATGGTATGGGTTAGATTACCTGGACTGGGTCTTGAATTTTGGAGTGAAAAGATTTTGTTTAAGATCTGTAAGGAAATTGGTACACCAATTAAACTAGATGAAGCTACTGTTAAATGTGAAGTTGGTTATTATGCTAATATTCTGGTGGAAATAGAATTTGCTAAGACTGTACCTAACAAAATCTGGATTGGTACAAAATATGGTGGTTTCTTTCAGAGCATTTATGTTCCTATTTGTCCAAAGTTTTGTTCAACATGTAAGATAGTTGGACATCTTATTACAGAATGTAGAGTTGAAAAGTATAGAGTTCAGTCAGCAAATGAAGTTCAGTCTAATAACAAAAACAAGTCTACATCAACTCCAGTTCAGCAACAAACTCCCAAAAGTGCTCATACATCAACTCCAGTTCAGCAACAAACTCCCAAAAGTGCTCATATACCTTTTGACATTTGTGACAGGACTGAAGTAGAGAAAAATTGTAACAATCTGGAAAGAGAGCAAGGTAGTACATCTAATGCTTCTGTTAGCCAATTTATTGGAGAAGACTCTATAGTATCCAACATTGTTTCACCTGCTAATTTGCAATCAACTAGTAATACAGTTTTGGTTAACATGGATGGGGGAAGATTTAGTGCTCTAAACCAATTTGAACAGAAAGAAGATGATGTTATTAGTGTTGATGAGGAAATATTGGCAAAGATGGATCCTCAGAGGCTGATTCAAATTGCTGAAACCACTGACTTGGAAAACAGTGTAGTTAAATTTGTGGATGCAAATTCAGGGAAAGTAACTAATCAGTCAGTACCTTTCACTACTTGGACTTAAGTGGTTAACTCTTCTAGAAGTAAACAATCTGAAACTGAGGTTAGTAAAGCTACTCCAATTACTAAGAATGATTCAGTTAATAAAAACTCAACTAAAGCTGTAGTTAAATATAATTTGAGAAGGAATGTTGGTAAGGGGGCTCCAAAAAACCCCCAAACCAAACAATGAAAGTACTCTTTTGGAATTTAAGGGGCCTTAAAAGAGCTAGGGACCAGCAGAAGTTACATAGTTTAGTTAATCAATTTCAGCCAACTCTATTGTGGGCAGCAGAACCAAAAATTAAGTGCTCTTCTTCAATTTGTAGTAAACTAAATCTTCCTGATATGAAAAGTATGGTGATTCATAATGCTTCAAAAACTCATAAAAGTAACATTTGGTTATTTTGGAGTAATTCCATTCCACTCCTTCAGTTATTTCTATTACAAGTCAGATGATTACAGTTGAAGTAGGTAATGTATTGGTGTCAGGTGTTCATGCACATGTTAAAATGGTGCAGAGAAGATTTCTTTGGTCAGAAATGCATCTAATTAGTGAGCTTAAGAAACCTTGGTTAGTTATTGGGGATTTTAATGCAATTCTCTCAGTAGAAGAAAAAATTGGTGGCAATTCTCCTTCAAGAAGATCAATGTTATATTTCAGTGAATGTGTTAACTCTTGTGAATTACTTCAAGCTCCTAAAGTTGGATTGGATTTTACTTGGTCTAATTGTCAGCATGGGCAAAAGAGGATACTATGTAATCTAGACAGAGCAATGTTCAACATGGAATAGTTGGGGTTATATAATGACTGAGGTTATAGGGTGGGTGTAAGAGTAGTTTCAGATCATTCACCTTTAATGGGTGGATGTGTTAATATTCCAAAACCTTCTAATGTACCTCCCAGATTCCAAAAGATGTGGCTAGAACATGAGGGTTTTATGAAATTAGTTGAAGATTGTTGGACTGAGCAATTCAATGGAGATCCTGCTTTTATTTTCATGCACAAACTTAAGAGAGTAAAAGGAATTTTGAAAGAATGGAACTGGAAGGTTTTTGGTAATGTTCAACATAAAATTAAGGAGGCTGAAGAGTTAGTTAAAGAGAAAATGAAGATTTCTGATGATAATCCCCATGATGAACAAGCACTAGCTGAGTTAGTTTTAGATCAGAATGATCTAAATTCCAAAGAGGTTCAACATTGCATTATGCTAAAGCAAAAATCAAGAATAAAATGGATCACAGAAGGTTCTTCTAATACCATTTTTTTTCATACTAATGTTAAAATAAGACAGACAAGGAACATGATATATGAACTAGAGGATGAGGATGGTACTATGGTAGCTGATCAAAGTAAAATTGCAGAGTTATTAGTTAATTTTTTTCAACAAAAGTGTAAATTCCAAGAGGTCACTACAGATGATTCCTTGTTTGAGGTCATTCCAAAATTAATAACAGATGAAGACCAGAGTATTTTAGAAGCTATTCCTGAGTTAGAGGAAATTAAACAAGCAGTATTTAATATGAATGCAGATGGAGCACCAGGACCAGATAGCTTTTCAGGTGCCTTCTACAAAGCTTGTTGGGACATTATTAAAAATGATTTGCTGAATGCTATTCAATATTGTTGGAGGAGGAAATATATTCCAACGGGTATGAATTCTAATTTTTTAGTGGTACTTCATAAAATTCATGGTGCAAAAAATCCAGGTCAGTTCGGACCTATTGGGCTCAGTAATTTCAATTTCAAGATATTTACAAAGATTATATCTACAAGAATGAATGGTCTAATGAATAAACTAGTGTCAGTTCAGCAAGCTGCTTATATTAAGGGCAGAAGTATCCATGAACAGGTCATGATGGCTTCTGAATTGGTGAATGAAATGAAGCACACAAGAAGAGGAGGAAATGTAGGCTTGAAGCTTGGCATATCACAGGCATATGACTCAGTAAACTGGGACTTCTTATTTAAAGTGCTTCAAAAATATGGTTTCTCTGCATCCTGGTGTGAATGGTTAAGGATTCTATTCTCTTCAGCTAGGATATCTGTTATGGTAAATGGTGGTCCACAAGGTTTTTTCTCAATGGAAAGAGGTTTCAAGCAAGGTGATCCTCTCTCTCCCATATTATTTATATTTGTAATAATGGAAGAAGTTTTGAGCAGAAATCTAAGTAAGCTGGTAGAAATGAAAAAACTGCAGCCAATGGTCATCAGAAAAGGTGTTTATCCAACTCATCTTTTTTATGTTGATGATATTTTTATCTTCATTAGTGGATCCAAAAAAAGTTTAGAATCTTTACTCACTCTGCTCAAGAACTATCAAGATTGCTCAGGTCAAATAATCAATAAACAGAAGAGTAAATGCTTTGTTGATGGTTGCACTCCCTTAAGAAAAACTCAGATATCCAACTTAATGCAAATGGAGCTTACATCTTTCCCTGACAAATACTTGGGTGTTATATTGAAGCCTGGAAGAGTGAATAGTGCAACTGTATGGCCAATGGTGGAAATGATGCAAAGCTATTTAGCTGCATGGAAAGGTAAGTTGTTATCCTTCCATGATAGATTGGTACTCATAAAATCAGTTCTTTGTAGCATCCCAATCTATAACATGGCAGTATACAAATGGCCAAGTTCAGTTATCAAGATTTGTTAAAAAATTATAAGAATTTTTTTATGGAGTGGAGACAGTGAGGTAAGGAAGTATGAAACATTGGGTTGGAGTAAAGTTTGCACACCATTTAGTGAAGGTGGTTTGGGGATTAGTAGGCTGGAGGTTATAAACAAAGCTTTATTAATGAACATGATGTGGAAACTTAATGATGACTGGTCAAATTTTTTTGCTGCTAAATATAAAGATAAAAATGGACAGTGGAGTACTCAATGGAAGCTATCTTCAGTTTGCCCAGGTTTAAAATGGGCTTGGTAGGAATTGAAGTTAAATTTGAGATGGAATGTAGGTACTGGTGAACACATTTCCTTGTGGTTTGATACATGGATAGGAGAATTTCCACTGATTGATTCTGTTGGGTATATAGATTCTATCACAGATACATTGCACATGTTAGTGAGTGATCTATTAGTGAATGGTGAGTGGTGCATTCCAACTTATTTACAAAGTTTCATTCCATCATCATTACCCTCAGTAAGTGGTACTCAAGATAAGCTTATTTGGTGTGGAAATATAAAAGGGATTTTCTCTACTTCTGCTGCTATTGAAAAAATAAGATCTAAAGAACCAAAGCTACACTGGACTGGTCAGATATGGAAGCCTTTCTTACATCCAGGGATTGCTAGCAATATTTGGAAAATACAGCAGGGAGTTTACATTGATGATGCAAAGTTGATCAGCAAAGGATATTCACTGGCTTCTAAATGCTGTATATGTCAACAAGTTCATGATAGCATGGAACATCTCTTGTGGCTTTGTGACTTCAGCAGGAGCATATGGAAGTGGTTAGTAGTTATATTTCAGTTCCAAGTACCTACATCTTTCTCTTATATTCTCAATTCTGCAAAACAAAAAAGTTCAATTATTAAAGAAATATGGTTAACAGCAGCATGTGCAACAATGAGAGATTTGTGGTTTTAAAAAAAATAAGCTGATTCATGAGAACATCAAGCCTAATTTGGAGAGTTTTAAAAGAAGAATTTTGAGCCTAGTGCACTATGGAGGGTATAGAATGAAAGGTACCAAATAGGGGAAAAATTATGATTCTTGTGTGCTTGATTTCTTTAAGCTAGGCCAGAGAGATATGAAATTTAAAATCATCAAGGAATGTCATTGGTTCAGCCCAAAAGAAGGTTATATGTTATTTTGTTTTCATGGCATTGCGGCTCGTAATCCAGGTATGGCTGGTTTTGGTATTATTGCTAGAGGTCAAAGGAATCAGGTTATTGGAACTGCATCAGGTGGAATTGGTGTAGCTACTACCTACATAGCTGATGCATTAGCTATTGAGTGGCCAAGAGAGTTGCACTATAGTAGAATTGTTATAAGATCTGCTGCAACTTCTGTGATTGAGGATTTCAGAAAAGGCATCATACCTTGGTGTCTAATGTCCAGGTGGTTAAAAGCTCAAGCATAGCTAACTGATATACAATATGAATATTGCTACAAGGAGATTAACTTCTCTGCTATTGAACTGGCTAAACAAGGCGTAAGGTTGTCTCAAGGAGCAGTTCTTATCCATGAAGGGAAGCCCCCATCTCTAATTCGAGTTGAATTACCCAATAGGAAGTACTACAGATTTTGCTAAAGTTTTGTAATGCTTAATATTTTAGCTTTTTCTTTTGTTCTTGAATTTTTGTAACTCATCCCTTTTATTATTAATAAAAAATGTGATTTTGACTGCATTTGGATGGTACCCATTCGTACGACTGCATCTTTCTCATACCCACCTGTTTCTCTCTTATTCCGTCCCTCTCTTTTCCCTCCGACATTTTTTTTCTTCCCGTTGGTTTGTCATGTAGCCTCCCAATGGCTATTTTTAACCTGAGGTCCACCGGAAAATATATCTGAAAATCTCTGATAGCTTTTCTTCTGGATTTCTTAGCATCCTGTTCATGCTAATCTAACCCATCTCTTTGATTTCCTCTATGAATCACATTAGCTCATGAGAATCACCAAATTCTCCGAAATCACCGAACTCACCAAAATCACGGGCAACTCAATGGAAATCACCGAACATGAACACTACTGTCACTGCAATTGTTTCAACATCACAACTCCAAGGTTTGCTGGAGAAGAGGAAACTCACTCATCGCATATTTTTCAGTTAATCAGGTGCATCAAAAGTAGCAAGACGAAAAGAAATCGCAAGAATCACAGAACGCTCAAGGAACCCAACTCAGAAGATCCAAAATCTAATTTCGTTAAATACATCCACAATTCTACTCAAGATCAACATGAAATTACCAATTCTCAGTATTATGTAAGCTCACTTTCTACATTTATCCCTTCGACCCAATTTCACTCTCAATACCCCCCTAATCAATCCCAAACCATCTCACCTCAGCCCCACTACCTATCCTACCATTCCCAGTCTATGGAATCTCCTAACCATCCCTTTCAATCTCAGTGGAACTTTCACTTCAGGTATGTGTTGGTAAGTGAATTTTATGACCTAATATTGCTAAATGGTTCAAATTGCTTAACTCATAATCAGTTTCTCATCCTAGTCGATAATCTAATTTGCTATACTAATTACTATTCTATAATTCATCATTTTTTTCTCAATTCTCTAATCTCTGAATTTTCTAAATCAATCTCAAGCATGATAATATCTAGTTTAAGCATTCGCAAGCATGATAAAACTAAGAACATCATCATAAAAAAAAAACCAAAGTATGATTACATCCTGTTCAAACATTCTTCAATCCTAAGAAGTCTAATAGTAGACAAAGTAAACCCAAAAATATTTCTTCCCAACCCAGAAAAGTATGTCATCATAAGCAAAATAAGAAAAATATTAATGGATAGACCTCACACCCCTCAGAATCTTGAAAGTCAACTTACCAATCTACTCAAGATCAGACCTGCTAGAGTTACCATTCCGCATCCTCTGGAGAACTCTCTCTGCATACCTTCTAACTGGACGTGCAGGGGGATAGTCTCGTTCTTGTCCTTCTCTTGCAGGAGCACTTGCAGGTACATGTCCAACATGAACTCAGGCTGGTCCCTCTACATGTGTTGGTGGTGCTGGTTCAGGCTCTGGAACTACTTGAGGTGGATTAACTTCTCCATATCCAACATTGGCTATAGCAGCAACCTCAACGGCAATCCTGCCAACCACAGGACATAACATATCGAGTTGAGGGAATGCCATAACCTGTGGAGAAATGAGAATAGTAGCAGTTCTGCGTATCTCTGCTATAACAGGTGCATACATCACATCAGCAAAGAATCCCTGACGAACTCCACCAGTAATTATATATCGACTTCCAACAAGTACACCACCTTCATTAACCACAAATTGGCCAAGCTGTGGATGAGTAGCGTATACCACCCAACCATCATTTGCACTCCAATCATGTCCTGGCTCCCGACTATCTGCAGTTGGAACGGGTGGAGAACCATTATCCCCTTGACCACCAGCAGCAGGGGTAGACTCATCTCCCTTTTGAGTGCCACTACCACTGCCGACTTCATGCACACTGTTGAGGAAGATCACCCTCTCATCACCACCACTAATACCTTCACCATTTTCATATACACTATTCTGGAATCTCACTAGCATGCCTCTCATATCACTTATATTCACTTGTAATCATTTCAATTGGTTAATTCCTCAAAGGAATCTGATCAAAAATTCTTGACATGCATGGAACATACAAAGATCTTAAAATACGTGATTTGGATATGGGTAATTAAATCTTGGTCACACCACCATGAGTCCTTGTCCAGGTGAGACTTGATCATACTGCTGCTCCATCTTCACTCTCCGATTGTAACGCAAATTATCTCAATGTCAATTGAAGTTCCGAGTATAGTTAATTGCTTCCCGTCCATTTGGAAAAGAAATTCCATAAGGCAAACTGGTGTTGGGGTAGTTGGGGTTGTACCAACTCAAAGTATGTTCCTCCAATATCTCAGGAGTCTCTTCTATAATACCTTCTTCAAAGTAAAATGTGCGAGGCATTTTGTCTGGTTTTTTCCTATGGAGATTGAAGATAATTTTCTCTGGGAAAACTCTTTTTCCTCTGGGAAGAGCAACTGTCTTCAAATCCCTACTGTTGATCACAATTAACCCACATTACTTCTCAATCTTTATCTTCTCAAGGACAACTAATCAGACGCAACCGTGCCTAGTCATGTTTATAGGCTTTATAGCATATAATCATGCCTATAAACCGTCACTAATGGCTCACACCAAGCGGTTAGCAACACTTGGCAACAGACACTACCATGCAGCAGGCATTATTGGGCCTAATAAATTTAATTTTATCGACTTTAGACTATTATTGTTTTTACGGGTGGGACGATCCATCGGATCCTTCAAACTCGACTACCCAAAACTCCGGAGTCTCGAGATCAACCAATACCACCAAAAACTCAACTCTAAGATACGGTATGCCAGTCAACAGAATCTTCTGCAAGCTCAGGACAATGACACTCCAAACGTAAGTTGGCTAAAACCTCAAAACCCATAATTCTCTCCACTACTAACCTTTTTCACAGCATTACACTCCAAGAACCATTAGCCAGCACGCACCATACCAAGCACAAGTCAACATCGGCACATGTGACTAAATCTCACCAAGATAAATGCTGGAAACAAACTATTGGCCTCAGCTACAAACAAAAACTGCGACACCCTGAGCAGAACTTGTACCATCATCCACCCGTGAATTTTAAAAAAATTAAAGTACTCTATTTCCCCCCACCCTATACTCTCATATTATTCACCTGCTATGCTTATAGTGACCATTACCTACCTTTCACCTTTCTATTCATGGCTTCCTCCTCTAACTCCAACCCTAACAACATTGACACTCTGGTTGACAAGCTAAAATCTGCCATGGCTTTACCTGAAGCTTTGTTTCAAGAGGTCTTTCTAAACCCTGAAAATATTCAACCTAAACACAAAATTGATTAGAAATGGCGCTTCATTGGAAAACTGTGCAGCAATATATGTTTTGAGACTTCCAGATTCAGCAACTTCATCAACAACAATTGGGAAATGCTCAGCAGAATTGAGATTGAGCTCTGGAACAGAAAAATGAACTTCTACACTTTGAGGCTTACCCATGAGGAAGACTATGCTACTTTGAGAAAAGGAGGAACAAGAGGAGTTTTTGACAAACTTGTGGTTCTAATTGAAGTCCCTGCTGGAGTCCCTGACCTCATTGATGAAGAGCTATTCTCCAAAGTCATGATCTGGCTCCTGATCAAAAGAATTCCTAAACATATCATTCTTGATATCAGAAACATCTTGAAACCAGTTGGCATTTTTCAAGAAACTAGGAAACCTTATGGAAGAGACAGATTTGAGAAGAATATGGAATTCAAGCTAAATATGGATGTTACCAGACCCTTAAGGTTTGGAATTGAAGCTTTTGAAACCACAACCATCTCTCACTGGTTAGAGTTTTCTTATGCTCTTAATGGTATCAAATTTTGCAAAGTCTGTAGAATCCTTGACCATCCAAGCCCACCCTGTCCAATCCCTCCAAATCAAACACATGCGATCAACATGCCAAACAACCCACCTCAATCCCCATTATCTCAAAAACAGAGAAGTATCATTACTGGCAAAGCTATCATCCACCAATTCTACTATGAAAAGGATGCTGCTATGGAATTTGAAGCCAAAATGAGACATGCCAAGAAACTGGAATTGGAAAGTGTTGTTGCTAACTTAGCTGCCTCCTCAAATGACCCTCTCATCTTTGGAGCCCAGCCCCTTCCAAATGGTCTAACTGAACCATCCCAACATCCAGATGTCATTGTTTTCCAGCTGAGGAATAGAAAGATGGACTTGGCCAAAAAGCTCACCAGCAACTATAGAAAAAAGCCTAACTTGAAAGATACAACTAGAGCTCAAGGATCCAAATCCCATATAACCCCAGACAACCCCAGACAAACCCTTTAACCCCATCAATTTCCCAATTTCCCCCCTCCAAATCCCTTTTCCTTTAACACCCTTTTCACTCTAGCCCAAATTAAAGAAAGAATGGACCTTGAAATAGCTAAGAAAAAGAAGGAAGCCTGGAAAGTCAAGAAAAAGAACCACCGGTTTGAGCTCAGATAGACCATCCTAATGTTTATGATGTAGATGAACAAAAGAGAAAGAAGTCCATCAACAGAATGGAAGAGGAATCCCCCAACTCCAAGCACTCCGGGGCATCCAAAAATTCAAAGATTTGGACTCAGAAATGACAGAGCAGCATAAGATTTCTTCTCCTACTCAGACTCTGGCTAATGGTATCTTTGAGGACAACTCTCTTGAATACAAGGAAATTCTTATACTTCTCCTTTTAGCATTCAATAACAGTTTCCACATTTTCCTCAGTAGATTACTTAGTTCAACAATTTTCAATACACTTCCAATTGACACACAGTACTCTTACACCTTCTGTGATCACATTGTCAGAAGAGCTACCACTAAGTATCCACTAGTATCATACTTCTGGCAATTCTTCATAGCTCTTGTTTAGAACTGTCAGGGGTTAGGCACAAAAGATACTAAGAAATACCTAAATAATATGCTGAATAAACTAAATCCTGACATTATATTTCTCTCTGAAACCAAATAAAAGAAAACTCCCATCAGAAAGATCATGAAGGAGCTAAATGTTCACAACTTCTGGTTTGTGGAACCAGGAGGGGTCAGTGGTACTACTGGTGGTCTTATTTTGATTTGGCCATAGCAGTTGAGATCATTGACTACTCTCTAAACCATATTAATGCCACTATTACAACTAACAATAACCCCCCTTGGTTGTTTACTGGTTACTATGGTAGTCCTTATGAGCTAGAGAAAAAAGTGGAATCATGGAGTAGGTTGGAAAACACTGCTCTTAATAACCACCTACCCTGGATGATCATTGGAGATTTCAACTTTCTTCTACATGACTCTGAGAAATATAGTGTTAACTCTATTGATACTATGGAAACAATTTGCTTCCAAAACAAAATTCTTGATTTGGTCCAATAAAAGATCTGGTCCTGCTCTTACTGAACATAGACTAGATAGAGGACTAGCTACTGATAGCTGGCTACATTTGTTTCCAGATACCACCATATCCAATATGCTGGTTATAGGATCTGATCACCATCTTATCTTACTAAATTCTAACCCTCACTGACAGAGTGTTAAAATTCCTTTCAAGTTCTTTGTCCTTGGTTGAATCATGATGAATGCAAAGCTATTATAGCTGATTGCTGGAGCAAAAAGCTCTCAGGTTCTAGTGCCTTTCTAATTGCTAGAAAACTCAAGAATATTAAACTCCAATTGAGAATATGGAATAAGGAAGTGTATGGGAATATCAAAACTAATGTGGAAGACTGTAAAAATCATATGAATTAGCTACATAAAAACTACTTCAGAAGGGATAGAGGAGAGGCTCTTAAAATAGCTAGAACTAATCTCAAATATTGGATGGACATTGAAGAATGCTTCTGGAAGACTAAAAGCAGAGATCAAATTATCAAGTTAGGTGATAGGAACACTGACTACTTCCATAGAGCCTCTAAATGCATAACCAGGAGAAATAAAATAGAGACCATCCAAGATGAAAATGGAAAATGGCTATCTGACTATCAGGAAGTGGTAGATTGTTTCACCAACCATTTCTCTATAATGTCTACTGTTGAACCCATCACCATAAACCCTGAAATCATAAACCTCATACCAACTATCATCAACAACCATGACAACACCCTCATCAATAAAATTCCTGATATGCCTGAAATTAAGAATATTTTTTTCAGCATGGCAGGAGACAAAGCTGCAGGTCCTGATGTCTTCTTTGCTAATTTTTTTCAAGCTAATTGGGATATTTGGGACTTGACATAGTCAAGATGGTACAACATTTCTTCTCTTCTGGTCACCTGCTCAAAGAAATGAACTCCACTTTCATCTCCCTTATACCCAAAACTGACACCCCTTCTTCCCCCAGCCATTTCAGACCTATTAGTCTTTGGAATACTACTTATAAGATCATATCTAAACTTATTGCTCAGAGAATGAAACCTTATCTTTACAAGATTATCTCCCCATACCAATCAGCTTTTATTCCTGGTAGACAAATTTCTGAAAAAATTGTTATAGCTCATGAGATAATTCATACCATGAGGTCTAAAAGAGGAAAAAAGGGAGAAAATGGTAGTATGGGTATGAAAATTGATATGGCTAAAGCTTTTGACAGGGATGACTGGGATTTCCTATTAGCTATTATGAAGAAAATTGGGTTTAACACTCATTGATGTAATTTAATTCACCAATGTATATCTACCACAACTTCTGTTGTGTTTGTCAATGGGTCTCGTGACAAATTCTTTAAACCATCTAGAGGTCTAAGACAAGGTGACCCATTGTCACCCTATCTCTTCCTCTTCTGCATGGAAGCTCTCTCAAGAACCCTGTCCAATGCTGAGGATTTGGGATTAATCACTGGCATAAAAATATGCAAGACTCCACCATCTATAAACCATCTCTTGTTTTCATATGACTGCATGGTTTTCTGCAAAGCCAATAAGATGGAGAGCCAAAATATTATGGATATTTTCTACATTTTCAGTAACACTTCTGGCCAGCTAATTAACTTCAATAAGTATGGGATTTTCTTCAGCAATAACACTGACCCCAATCTAAGCAACATTATCAGCAGCAACATGGGAGTCCAAGTTCTTAACCTTCATGATAAATATCTTGGCTCCCCTCTATTTACTCACAGAAGCAAGATTCTCTCCTTCGGGCCTGGAGTGGACAAACTGAAACAAAGATTGATCAACTGGAAGAATAGCCCATTGAATCCTGCTGGCAGACATGTCCTCATCAGCTCTATCACCTCCACCACCAGCATATACCATATGAATTGCTTTAAACTCCCAAAGCAAACTTGCAAAGATCTTAACAAGCTGCAAAGAGACTTCTTCTGGGGCAAAAGTTTGGAAAACCCAAAAGGTTACTATCCAAAGGCCTGGACAGCTGTTTGCAAACCCAAAGATATGGGAGGATTAGGCTTCAAGAATATGGAACTCTTTAATTGTGCCATGATAACAAAAATAGGATGGAGACTGGAAAGGGACAAAGACTCTCTCTGGTACCAACTAATGGATGCTAAGTATCTCATTGGTAGAAATGTCCTTAATATGGACACTAAATCAAAGGATAGTGATTCATGGATTTGGAAAGGCATTCTAGAAGGCATAAATAACATCCAACAGTACAGTTCCTGGAGAATTGGCAATGGAAAGAAAATCAGAATTTGGGAGGATATTTGGATTCCTTCAATATCATCCATTATACCTAAACCAATTGGTTGTCCTGATGAGATAACTATGGTTGAACATCTCCTCTTACCTTCTGGTGACTGGAATGGCATTTCTGGTCTAATCAACAACATTGCCACTCATCCTGGAGAGGAAGATACAATAGTGTGAAACCTAACAGATTCTGGGAATTTTACAGTGAAATCTCTTTACAAGGCTAAAATGGATCATCTCTACAGAAATGACATCCAGACTAGCAACTGAAAGATTCTGCGGAAAATGGATCTTGCTCCAGTAATCAAAAAAATTCTATGGAAATGTGCACATGGAATTCTACCTACTGATGCTAAAACTTCAAGCATTCTTCATTATATTGACCCAATATGCAAACTATGCAACTGTGAAGAGGAAACAATGACACATATGTTTCTTCACTGTCCTGCTGCTACTTATGTATGGCAATCACTTCTTGGTGCCACACATGGAAAATTTGATAATAATACAAACTTATTGGATTGGTTGAACTCTTGGTTTACCTATGAAACCACTAGTAAGAACAACAGAATTTATGCAACTACCTGCTGGTTCATTTGGAAAGTTAGATGTGACTATATCTTTAGGCACATCCAACCAAATGCCACAACCACTATTACCAGCATACAATAGCATCTGTGTGATCATAACATAGTACACCATCTACCTCACCATATCCTCAACTAGAATCATCATAGTCATGAGAGTAGCACTCTTGTCACTGATAATGACAACTACTCTCATGAGTCAGAGCATAGGGGAGATTATGGAATCCAAATACAAATTTGCACATTACAAGACCATGAAACTCTATACTATTTCACTTCACTTACAGCTAAAGATTTTGCAGGAACCATCATTGGGACTAGAGGATATCCATGACACAATGGAGAATAGGGAGCAACAGGAGGAACGGATCTAGCTTTTGATTGGGTCAGAAGAATGCAGCATACCAACGTCGAAATCCAAGCTGAAGCCAATGAAATTCTAGCTCGCTTCAAAATGCTATACCACAATGCGGTCCAAGGAAGATACCAACTCAGTTATCATGAAACTCTTAGGAATCAATAAAATGATACAATTGATGTGCACCGGCAGATCATCTCTTTTGTTCTTGTAGGACTTACTCTTATTCATAGACTTTCTAATTTAAGCTCTTTTAATATGGCTATGTATTGTAAAAACTCGATGGTCAGGAGGGGTGGTAGCTTTTCGACCACCACCTCTACTATGTTACATTATTAGGCTTCCAGCCTAAGTTTTTTCTATTAAAAAAAAGTATTAGAACAGTCAAAGAATAGTCAATTTTGTTTAACTTGACTACTTTATAGGTGCCTGTTATATGTTTCTCTTACAAATATTGTTTGTTAGTAATAACCACATTGTGAACCTGGATACATTTCTCGTGGTATTAGTATTTGGTTTCGATCCTAATGGGTTAATCCCAAGCTTTTCATATTAAAATCCTAAGTTTTTCATATTA
Source organism: Papaver atlanticum (assembly GCA_023531105.1). Classification (NCBI taxonomy): domain Eukaryota; kingdom Viridiplantae; phylum Streptophyta; class Magnoliopsida; order Ranunculales; family Papaveraceae; genus Papaver; species Papaver atlanticum. The sequence goes on from JAJJMB010006268.1 coordinate 1,280,350, forward strand.
AAATTTTCTTTAAAAGAAATGCTAATTTTATTGGGCCGACCGAGCGAAGCGAGGGAGGACCTTATATATGGTGACTTTGTGTCAATGTGAAGCATGACCTTTTTTCCAATTTGACACAAAAAGATTGGATTTGGTGTAACAATATTTTTTTGGTTCAACGATGAAAGGACGACACTGCCCCTCCCTTTTATTCTAATTACTATAATTGGAAAGCAAACTAGAATGTATAACATATCTAAAATCCGTTCCTTGGAATTTTACAAATTTTATCTCATTGCAAAGATTCTAAAGAAATCTACGCAATGAGTACAAACAACAATATCAAATTTATAGTTTTTATGAAAAATTCAGAGGTGTTTATCCATTTAGCCACAATTTTCGAAAATTGAATGCATAGTCATTATATGCAAACCACCACAAAGGATGCATAACACATTATGCAGCCATATTTTGGTTTATGCACCAACTAATTCTCCGTTTCAAGAAAAATGATACTTTCACTCCATTTCAGAAAAAGTGATACTTTCACTTCGTTTTAAGAAAAGTGATACTTTCATCCTGTTTCAGAAAAAGAAATACTTTCATTCCGTTTCAAAAAAAAGTGATACTTTCACTCCGTTTCAGGAAAAGTGATACTTTCACTCCGTTTCAGGAAAAGTGATACATCTCTTTGCTTTACAAATTTACAAGTCCTATTCCGTGCCATTATGGTGGAACTAAATTGTGAGTACAAAATTTAGTTTTGCGTCAATTTTTTCGATCGACCATCCCACCGTGGCAGCGGTCATCTAGTAGTTATTATAAAATAGTCTACGGAGGAATTGTGGACAATTTGTTTTGATAAAAGAGTGTAATAAATTCTATTGGCCTCCCGATTATATTAGATCTTAGAGCTAATTTATTGGGACTTGGCAAACTCCGGAGGAATTTTTCACTCATAAAAAAGAGAGTCAAGCGGGACTTGCCAAAATTGTTAATTTAATGGTGCACGTCGATGGACAAACTAGATTTCTAACAGTGGAGAATAGAGTTTATTGGAGAAGATTAAGCTGGTCGTCCCAGACTTGGAAGATTGTCTCAACTTGAACCGTGGGTGGCTCCAACGACAACGGATATCTCCCAACATCCGGAAAATGACTAGTTTTTTCAACCTTATAGATAACACCCTTCTTCGAACACTCCACTCACACTAAGTTTAATCCTCTTTACATTTTATCCGCTAAAAATCCTTGTAATTCTTATTTTACTTCTCTAGATTTCTTTATAAAAATGTCTCAATCTCAAGATTTCATGCGAAAAGGAAATGAAAACCCACCAAGGAATAAACCTAATATATCTTTATTGACGGGAAAATCAAGTTCGAATGAAGAGAATAATCACAATCTATATTTCGGTCCAGAATTATCCAAAGCTATGTCTACAAAAATTGAGTAAGATATCTCTGCTCAAAACTAAGACGTGGTTGGTGTGAAGTTACAGAAGTTTATGAAAAGCTACCTAATGGTGCTAAAATTATTATCGGTAAATTTCCTTGGTTCACTTTGTACCAGCGAAGAAACACCAAAACAAATTGTTGTTTGTATTTGTGGAACATTGGTGGTATACTACACACACGTTTCATTTTGAAGACTTCAAAATAGGTATGTAAATATTTTGATTTATAGTTTACATACAATCAATACGAAAATGTAAATGAAATAAAAAAAATGTTAATGTTTTTTCCCCAACTCAATTACTAGTGTTTAATTAGGGTGGACAGAGGCGTCACGAGCTATATAGGTTGCTACAGCCTATGATTAGGTTCCGCTATCTTAGTCGAGTTGTATATTTGTCTCGATGTCGCGTCGTTGGGTTCTGCGATCATCCAGGATTTATGGCGCATTGTTGAGGTGAATATAACTTGAGAAATATGTGGTTCAGTCTTCACTTACCTTTTGTTGAAGAAGTTCTCCAAAAGCTTCGGTTGATCTTCGCCTTAAAACTGTAGAACGCAATGATGACTGCCGTGATGTCCGTTTCTCAACTACATCTTTTATCCTAATCTGAGACTTAACTAATTGTATACTAGAAGTCAAGATATAGTTTTGGCAACTAAATTTGACAACAAGCTTGAGATAGCAACACTTGTGAGTTCGACCGAGCAATGCTCTAACAGTTTGCAATAGGCAAAGCTAGCAAACCTCACAAATCCAGAACTTGTGACTTCTGAAGAGTAGCCTAGATTCTTAACCACCTCTCAAGAACAATCTTTAAAAGATCAATTAAGATCAGTTTTCAGATATCTATCTTGAGGAATCACATAGTATGATATGAAGAGAACTTTGCAATTACTATCTATCTTGCCTGAAAGAGACTATGAAAACCTCGATAGCAGAAAAGCAAGATCAGGATACACGAAATATAAAGGTAAAGATAGTCAGACCTGGCTTCACGAATCCCCAAAGCGATGTCTTTTAGTCGTAAACCTAATTATGTTTCTCGGAGGGAACCTAGGTCTATAGAGGACGACTCTAGAATCAACTAGGACACAAAGTTTCAGGGATTGAATTTCCCAATTGAAAGAGCAACTCTATTTTAGATTTTCAAGGATCAGGGGTTGCTTAGAATTCAATCTAAGATAACTTGAGAATCAAACAAATACTTTTTGGTCTTGAAAATACAATAGAAGAATATACACTAGGAACCGATTTTGGAACCGTGTATGATAATTGTTCGGTTTGGCAAGTATGCCAAAGAACTAAAGATATTTGATGTTCATTTAAACACCTAAAAACTTAATTATGATACACACGCATAAGTGTTTGAGTGATCAATGAAGTCTAAGAAGTGTTTGAGAGTGTTCTAACAATGCCAAACATATTTAAAAAATAAGTCTTTGAGCATGTGCTAAAATCTTAAATCTTAAACTGGGACGGTTGGTACTACAGTTCGTGAACCGAGTTCACCAAACCTACAAGACTATTGATCTCAGTTGACCACGATTCGTGAACCGGGTTCTTCAACTGCTAGCCTTTAATACCAACTTTCGAATTTCAGTTGACAACGGTTCGTGAACTGTCCCCATCTGAACTTGCGTTTTGCAAACTAGTTCGCCAACCCTCTTGTAATTCTGAAATTCAAGTATCTATGGTTTGCGAATTGGTTTTCCAACCTACCCTGAGTAGAAATATCGGATTGTTCAATATTTCTCTCTTATGATGTTTGAAACATTCCCACGTGATAAAATCATTTGTGTCGGCAATTTTAAATTGATCCAAAAATTTAGTTCTCACAATAAATTGTTTAGAACTAATATTGTTAAGGATAGTTGTACATCTTTGCTTGGAATCATATTTCGAGATTTTTAACTAGACAAGCTTGACTTAAAACTTTTTCTTTGTAAATCCACTAGAAGTCATACGACATCGTTCCAAAAAGATAGAATGGTAAGATAGTGAATTAAAAAGAATGGTTCAGTCTCCACATACCTGATACAAAAGTTATCCAAATATCTTCGTCGATCTTCAGTCTTCGAGGGTGATGTCTAATACTCAACTACCGAATTCTAATCTAGTCCGAGACTTGACTTAATAGACTAGAAATTCAAGATATAGTGTTGATCATCTAATATTGAGAATAAGCTTGAGATAGCAAAATTTGTGGGTTCAACCGAGCAATGCTATAATAGGTTAGTATGGATCTTGTGGAGGTTGAACTAGCATTGAGATTAAGATTTTGAAATTTGAATGTCGGATTGATGAGGTTATCAGAGTTCAAGACTAGTTTAGCTGCCAGAATTTCTTTTCTCTTTAGAGTATAACTGCTTTTGGAGTGGCCAAGAATTTTGCAGAATTGGAACAACTTCAAGGATCGAAGAGTATAAGAGAATTCAATCCAAGTTTTCACTACATCACCCATGCAGTCAGTGCCAAAGGGGAATCTGTACATCAATTTCAACCATTACATCCACATTTTTCATAGAAACTCTTTCATAATAATCTTTGAAAAACAATATCTTTTCGGCAAGCTTGGCTATATCCTCGAGATCACTATAAGCGATACGGTCATGTTAGAGCATTGGTCGGTTGAACCCACAAGTTTTGTTATCTCAAGATTGTTTTTAATGTTAGATGATCAAAACTATATCTTGATTTTTGTTCTACTAAGTCAAGTCTCGGACTAGGTTAGTGTTAGCTAGCATTGCTCGGTTGAACCCACCAAGCGTTGGTATGTCAAGTTTGGTTGCCATATTTTAGTATCAAAACTCATCTAGAGTCGCTTGATTAATTACTAGAGTCTACTTCGTTTAGGTTAGACTAAAAAGTATAGGAATGTTGAGACTTACAAGTATTACTCTGAAGACTGTGAAGAAGTAACGACTACAACGAAGACATCATCCTTACACTTAAGGTTAGTAATATGACTTGACTTGTTTCCATTACTAACGTATCTTTCAAGTCACTTTATATTGAAAACATAACATGTGAAGCTATATTTATAACACTCTAGTGATTAGTCAGTTCTCGGAGAATCGGTTGCCCCACGCATAAAAGGAGAAATCTAGAAAGGGGGAAGCGCTCGTTCCAATCCTTCTTTTTCCAATTAACCGAAGAATCTAGTGGTCATCCTTGGCCTGCTATCCCAAGACCTATCTTAAGCACCTTCAACAGCTCTTGCTACCCTTCCCAACTTCCCCGCTCGCGTCTAAATTTGGGTATAGCAGGACTTGAACCTGCGACCATTAGGTTAAAATCCCAATGCTCTACCAACTGAGCTATAAGACTTGGTCATAGCATTATGATCAAGGCATCAAGGAATTATATTGAATTACAAAGTATAATGCTTATCTTTTGAACTTCGTAAATACTACATCAATATAATCTATGTATTTACTTACTTGATTATGTGTGGGATATAGATGTGATTTCATCCTAGGAAACTATGTATTATTACATTGGTTTAAGGAAGTAGATGTACGAACTTGTTTCGTAATCGAAAGGGAAATCAATAAGTGTGTTGGTCTGGTTTTTCATTGAAGAATATTTGGATGACTAATGCAAGATGACAAGGTATAACCAATCTTAACTTATGTTGAGAATCAAGGAATAACCGGTCATAACCTATATTATGTGACAAGGTATAACCGATCCTAACTAGTATTGGGAGACAAGGTAGAACCGGTCATGGCCTATATCTAGTTACATGGTATAACCGATCCTAACTAGTATTGGGAAACAAGGTATAACCGGTCATAACCTATATTGGGAGTCATGGTATAACCGATCCTAACTTAGTTTGGGAGTCATGGTAGAACCGTTCCCAAGAGCAAAACCGAGTTTCCAAAATTCACATATTTCTTTATATTGTGTGTGAATTTAAAATTAGGTTTTTCTAAGATAGGAAACTTCTAGACGTCGACATTATTTGAACATGTGCATAACATATATCATTAATTGTTCAAAGAAATTCCTTTACGCTCAAGGTGATCCCAAACTGAAATAGTTGGAAAGCATTTAATTATGATTTTCAATTTTATATGTTTTAATTACCAGCAATTAAAGCATATACTCTAGAAAAGGATTATTAGTTAATGTGCTAAACTAATAATAGAAATTTTCCATGAGAGATTTTGAAAATATTGTTTGACATTAATTGGAAATAACAAAACCGAAATTAGTACTTATTGCATATCTTGAGAATCTTTCGGTTTGGGAATTTCTTTGTAGTTCAAACAACCTTGGTCTATAAATACTTGAGTTTCTTGCAAACTTTCCTAAGAGCCAGGAAAACTTCATTCGTGTTGTTTCTGGTGGAGCCGTCTATTCGGAGAGGAAAGTACCCTAATTAGGCGAAATCTCTTACGATCACTTGTTAAAGACTTTTGTGGGATCAAGAAGCTCTACGAGTATCGTTGGTGGGAAACTAGATAATTGCATTGTTATTTTAGTTTTCGATTATTTATTTGATTGACTAACGGTTGTTGAAAATTTGATTGCACCTATTTTGATTATTCTTGAGAGCCTTCTCTTCTGACATAAGGGTCACTCAAACTAGATCAAAGTATCGACGAGATATTTAGAACTGTTGTTAGATCTAAAAACATCTTGTGATAATCCATTGTTAACAGACTCTGTTCTGTGCGTGATTGATCACAAGAGGATTCAAGTTTTTGTGTGCAGGTACTTTAAAGATAATCGAAGATTTGAAGACGAATAAGATTTATCTATTTAGTTTCCGTATGTGGTGAATTTTGTATACACATCTTGATCGGCTGGGATCCGACTTTGATCCAGTTTATCTCTTGATAGATCTGATCATAAATTCGTTTAGATCGGCAACTATCATTTGGTGGTATTTTTCAATATCTGAATCTGATAGTTGTGAATCCGAATCTAAGTTATTGAATTGGATTAATCTACCCGACAAAGGAGTTTATTAGTGAAAATGCGGAGGTACCGAAATACACCACCAACTTTTTAGGCAATCTGTATGGACAAACTTACACACAATTCCAAGAGTTCAACTTAATGAATCTCAATCAAGGAATAGTATCTAGAGTTATATCTCTTTCTTTCACAATCAGAAAGTTTATAGAGACTAGTCTGTGAACTTGATTTACATGCAAGAGTACTTGGGTGATTCCAAGATAAATTTCCAAAGTAATTGATCAAATCATATCCAACAAACAAGGATGGATGTATCTACAACACACAACCTGTGATATTTCAAGTATAAAGATAAACAATATAATGTAGAAAAGAAATAACACAGACACCAGAAATTTTGTTAACGAGGAAACTGCAAATGCAGAAAAACCCCGGGACCTAGTCCAGATTGAACACCAAACTGTATTAAACCGCTACAGACACTAGCCTACTACCAATTAACTTCGGACTGGAATGTAGTTGAGACCGAATCAAACCCTAACAACAATTCAGTGACAATCTTGTTCCTTACGCCTCTTGTATCCCCGCAGGATTCCGCGCAATTGATTCCCTTAGTTGACGTCCTTTAAATCCTAAGAGTTGCTTCAACTCAATTGAAGACTTTAAACCAATCCGCCTCCCATAGATAAGCCTATATGTGTGATTTCCTTTTTGATCGTAGATTAAGGTGATTGGAAATCAATAGGAATAGACAAAGTCTAGCTAACCTCAAAATCCAGACATATGCAACCCGAAGTGCAGCCTAGATTATTATTCACCTCACAAGTATTAAACTTGTGGAATCAACAAAATCTGAGACGAAGAGAACTTTGATGATTACTATTTATCTTGCTCATGTGAGCATCCCAACAATCGAACAAAATCAGGATACTCGAGCTATCAGATAAACAATATCTGGACCTGGCTTCACGAATCCCTATGAAGTCTTTGTAGTCGCTAAACCCTAGAAGGGTTTTATGAAGAGGACGGCTCTAGTTTTACAACTTGGACACACCAATAAAAATAGTGTCGGGATTCAAAAATCCCAGTTGTTTGAGGTTCCCCTTTTATAAACATTCAAAGCATATGTTCCTTTAGGTTTAAGCTAAGATAGCTTTGGAACCAAGCAAGTAATATTCACCGTTAGATGAATATTTGAATCTGATTAACATAACAAGATATACACTCCGGTTAAGATGAACCGTAACCGAATCGTGTACAAAGACCACGCTCATGAATTATTAGTCGAAATAAGCCAACTGAACTATAAGCTTGAGCATTTTCATAAAACACTTAAGACTTAACTCGAGTCACAATTATGTAATCAAATATGTCTATGGTGTTTTTAGAGATTATTCAAATGTAAATTATCTCGGAGAAATAATTTATGTGCATATGAATTTAATCGACATGGTAAGTAGATGTACAAGGTAAAAATAATTAACCGGTTCGAGAACAGTTAAGTCAAAGTACGTGTACCGGTATGTATACCTTATAACATAGCCGAGTTCCGGAGTTCACAGAACTTTTCTGGTACGTGTATTGGTATGGATACTGATAGACGCATTTATGTGTCTATTTTAATTTCAAATATGTGTATTGTTAGTACTCGATTTTGTACTTATTTGATTATTTTATGTTTTTGTAGGTGTTTTTGGAGAAATAAGCTTTTGCGGAGAAATTGGCTCGAAAAATGTGTATTCCCCCCACCCCCCACCCCACCCCGGAAAAAATGTGTTAAAGGCACCCCTGAAATGTGTTAGAGGCACCCGGAGGAGTTGATAAAGGCACCCCCCACGAAAATTACTATTTACACCCAAAAATTAATATTTGCACCCACCAGGGAATGTACTAAAGGGACCCTAGTAGAGGATAAGGGGTGACCAAATTACTAAGGGGCACCCAAATTGTTATCGGCACCCCGACAGTAGGTTACGGGGCGACCTTCACCTTCCCTTGGCGGGAAATGAAGAACATATTAGGGTTCGAAAATTAAACGTGTTCTGGGGAGATTTAATCACTGAAATTGTTTTGGATGGGCCTGTTTGGGATAAACAGGGACGGTATGACTGTTGGATTCGAACAAAATTGGTTGGATAATCGGTTCTCAATGAAACAGGGGAGGATAGTTTTTTCGGGTCGTATGGGAAGGATTAGAGAGGAATTCTCATAGATTTAACCCTTGGAATTAATCGGGAATATCCTGTTACGCTATAACAGGAACGATAGTTGTCTTGGATTCTAGAAAATAAGGAGATTTCCATATATTTCGACAACACATGAAAGTAAGAGTATCTCGGGGTTTTTGGAAGTTCCTCTAATCTGATTTGGCTCTATCTAAAGGAAGTTGGAAAATATAAAGGAAACAGTGGACGTGTCAAGAAGATAAACCAAGGAGGAAGAAATTACCATAACTGGCAAAAGAGAAAACGGAAAGATAGTTGAGATATTTCTCGAAATAGCATCACCTATTGTGTATATATAGCCTAGGTTGGAGTCAGAGAAAGATTATCGAGAGTTGGGAGGTGATACATAGGACCGGAAGTGAGAAATAAGAATTACAGCAAACATCGCTGCTGCTGCATGAAGAAGATGAGCTGAAGAACATAAGACTCAGGAATGTGTCGCAGAAATAGTCGCAATTCAACAATACCTATTTTCATGCAAAAGTCCTTCTGCAACTATAGTATACTTTCAGTAACCAACAATAGATTCGTTGAGAAAGACTTTCTGCAACTACTGTTTATTCTTTTTCATTCTTTTCACCTTTGTAAACACTTTTTGAGCAATGGAAAAATCTTTTGAGGGTGTTTCCAATATGATGAACTAAACACCATCACTGGGACAATGGAGGAGGTCATTTTTCGTCACTGTGGTAATTATATTAATTCTTTTTATGGCTTTTTGCACTAATTTAATTTGAATAATGATTTTTATTAATTAGTTGTGATTTAGTTTGATGGGTTATGCTTAGCTTAAGTGTTTTGATAGTCCATGCTTACCATTTACAATTAATGTTTTATAAAATCTACCTTGGCAAAAATTCAGAGTCAATAATTGCTATAATTGTCTAAGAATTGATATTCGAACCACAAGAACATGAATTTTGGTGGGATCCTGAGTCCCAGTATCTCCCAACTTTGTTACAATCTTTAGTTAATTTTCTAGTTATTTTTACAATTTAAGTCTAAAATCAAATCTATACAAGTCTTTCAACGAACTTTTATTTACCACTTTTACAACCACATCAGATACCTTAAGATAATAATTAGTTCCGGAGTTCACGGAACTTTTCTGGAATGTGTACCGGTATTGATACCAAACTGGTTCCGGGACCAACAGTTCTTTTCTAGTACGCGTACCGGTTTGCGTACCGATCCGGGTTCACGAGTTCACAGACTTTTTATGGTGTGCATAATAATATGCATACCAAAAATATGTTTGTCGACATATATCTACTCCGTTATGTGTACTGAGTACATGTATTACGGCTTAAGACTTATAAAAGTTTTCTCAGTTTGTAAGACTGATATGTATACTGTCTTGTATCCCAATTTACAGTAGTTCTATATTTCTCTCTAATCGATTCGAAACATTCCCGAATAACATCAATGACAAATATCACTATTCCAGGCTATTTTCGAATGATACTTCTTGAATCATTATTTATATTACGAATAATAAATTGTTTTTAACTGAAATTCATCAAGTATGAAATGTTCATTAAGCTTAGTCATATTTCGAGAAGTTTATTAATTTGGTAATTAGTCCTCAACTCGAAATTCTTGATATGCTTATGATAGTCTAATTAGTTACGCGACAACGTTTCATAGATAGAAAGGTGAATATAACTTGAGAAATACGTGGTTAAGTCTTCACTTACCTTTTGTTGAATAAGTTCTCCAAAAGCTTCGGTTGATCTTCGCCTTCAAACGGTAGAACGCAATGATGACTGCCGTGATGTCCGTTTCTCAACTACACTTCTATCCTAATCCGAGACTTAACTAATTGTAGACTAGAAATCAAGATATAGTTTTGACAACTAAATTTGACAACAAGCTTGAGATAGCAACACTTGTGAGTTCGACCAAGAAATGCTCTAACAATCTCCCCTTTTGTCTATTTTAGTGACAAAACTATCAATACATATGGATAAAAAATAAAGTTTCAAAAACTCTATGAATCCATCATATATTGATTTCCTTGGTTTCTTCAACTCCTTGAATTCTTTGTTACTTCAAGTTCCAATGATTCTTAACGTGTTGAACTCAGCATCGTTGTTGTTGAAGATCCGTATACATAGCTATAACAACTTTTGAAAAAAAATATTCTCAATCTTTGTTATACAAAAACATAGTATTATCATCTTCTCCAAATCTCAATTTTATCCCAACTTTGAAGTAATACTACGGTGATATGTTTCCCCTCCCTTAATCATACTTACATCTTTTGCATAATAGGTGAAACCTATAGATTATTGATCCACCCTGTTAGAGCACTGCTCGGTCGAACTCGTAAGCGTTGCTATCTCAAGCTTGTTTGTCAAGTTTAGTTGTCAAAACTATAAGTCTTGATTTCTAGTCTACTTATAGCTATGTATCGGATTAGGATAGAATGTGTAGTTGAGCTTTAGACTTCACGGCGTTCATCGATTGAAGATGAAGATCTACTAAGGGGAGCTTGGAGGAACTTCATCAACAAAAGGTATGTGGAGACTTGAACTCATCTATCACTCAGAAGTCTATTCTATTTTATCTCCTATTGAGACTAAGTCGTATAGCTATATAGACTTTATATTATACACATTTGATATTTCGAGCTGAGTTTAACTTGCTTATATCTTTCTCTAAATATGTGTTGGAAAGCTTTTTGCTTTAACTATGTTCATCAATATTCTTGACGAAAGTCAAAAGATGATCATGTGAAAATCGCCTTGTAACATCTTACATGATTTGTGTGAGACAGTCATTTGATGTAGACTCGGAATGTTTCGTATTGATCATTCGATCACTTGAAAATTACTTATAAGCTAATAGTTTGTGTGAGACAGCTATTGTCGTCTTCTAAGGATGTTTCAATGATTGAAATATGAGTTTAGAACAATTAACCATTGCCTGGATATAGCACAGTATGCATACCCGTATGCAAACTATTGTAAGAATTCAGGTACGGGAACCAAGTTTGCGTACCCGTTTGCAAACTATTTCACCTGAGTTCGGTTTTGAACGACAGTATGCGTACCTGTTTGCGAACTGTCGGACGTGACGAAAGTCTGGAACTTAAGTTTGCGTACCCATTTGCAAACTTATGTGGTTAAGTTCTAAAATCGGTGAAGTATGATTTCATACTCATGAACAAATATATTTATATATTAAGGAATGCAATCTTTGCATACCGTGGATAAATGTTCATGAATTGATTCTTTTGAATCAAATCCGATTTTGCTTCAATTGTGTCTTGTATACTTCTATGAGAATATAAACAATTGAACAACTCTATGAGTAACACAAATAGATTCATTTGATTATCATTTGATCTAGAAGTGTTAAGATGAATGTGGTTAACACAAAAGTGTTTATGTAGCTAACTTCGGTTAACTGTTATTGAGCCAACTCAATATACACGTTTAGGTACGGTTACCCATATCTAAATGAAGGTATATTTCATTTGTGTGTAACAAGCTAAGACCATCTAACGGTGGAGAGATATTGCTTTGGTTTAAGCAAACTTAGCTTGAATCTTAAATCAGGATTTCATCCAACGGTAAATATTGATTGCTTTGGTACAAAGTTATCAAACCTTGATTTGAAGACTATATAAGGGAGAACTCTAGCAACTGGGAAACCTAATCCCCCACACCTCATGTGTGATACTAGTTGCGACTAGAGTCCATTCTCCTTTAACTTAGGTTTTTCCTAAAACCATTATAGGTTAACGACTTAAAGACTTCATTGGGATTCTTAAGCCAGACCTAACTATTTTCTCTGTAGTTGCGTGTTCTGATCTTACTTGTTCTATCATATTGAGTACTATCTTTTCTAAGATTTGCTCGAGATTTATTTCCGATAGGTAAGATATAAAAAGTAATCACAAATCTCTTCGTCTCATTCTTTGTGATTCCACAATAACTTGTCCTAATACCATATAGTTAAGTTATTGTGAGGTGATTGATATTTCTAGGCTGTTCTTCGGGAACATAAGACCGGATTATCATTGGTTCCTGTTCACCTTGAATTATCAAAAGATGGAACAAAAACATCGTAGGTATTTTTGTGGGAGACAGATTTATCTATCAAAATAAACTTTTTTGTGGGAGACAGATTTGTTTATCAAGTCTTCGACTTTGGGTCGTAGCAACTCTTAGTTGTGGGTGAGATCAGCTAAGGGAATCAAGTACGTAGGGTCCTGCTGGGATTCACAACTCTTAATCATTGTGAGATTGGTTAGGGCTCAACTACATTCCAGTCCGAAGTTAACTTGTAGTAGGATAGAGTCTGTAGCGGCTTAATACAGTGCGGTGTTCAAATCTGGACTAGGTCCCGGGGTTTTTCTGCATTTGCGATTTCCTCGTTAACAAAACTTTTGGTGTCTGTGTTATTTATTTTCCGCATTATATTCTCTATATAATTGAAATATCATAGGTTGTGCGTAGTTCAATGAATTGGTAAATCTAACCTTTGGTTGTTGATTGAAATTGATTGACACTCTAACATTGGTCTTTGGTACCGTTTAAGTTGTTTTTCATAATAATCAGGCTCGTGGATTTCTATCTGTTTGATTTGATGATTACATTGAGAAACAGAGATATAACTCTTGGATATATTTTCTTTGATTGAGTCTGACTGTCTAGTTGATCTCTTTGAATTATATTGGAGTTAGTCCATACAGATTTCCTAACGAAATATTGGGTGTGGTTGTTGTACCCCAGCTTTTTCACACTCCTTCTTAAATAATGATTCGTAAACCATATGTATGTAGTGCAAAACTACTAATTAATTCTCCCCCTTTTATCAATAAAAATTGGGAAAGGTATGAAAATCATGGGATCGTAATAAATTCAACCAAAAGATATTTCAAGTTTTAAGGAAGTTAGAGATAATACATAATAACATGATTGAAATGTAGCTCCTCATATCAACTTTATTTATATGATATCACGTAGTAAGAAAATACTTAGCACTCATCTAGGAGACTTAAGATACAAGCATCCCCTTTAAATCCACATACCCCACAAAGATATAACAATTAAGCACCAGTTCATTTAAAAACTCTCCCCCATTTGATGTCATTCCCAAGAGAACAACATGAGTGACCTTACTTTATGAAATAGAATGATTTTGTTGGACATTAACAAATCACATGGATTTGTATCCTGAATATCGACTTAAATTAATCTCATCGCCAGTTATGAACAAAGAGATAATTTTAATCGGTATGACTCAATATAAGAAAATCTTACAGAGTGTGTCATGCAGTAATAACACAAAAGTGTGATCACAAGTAGATCAATACTTCGAGAAATTTTCAAAGAGTTTGTTCTATTGTCAGTTTATAAAAAAACATAATAGATTTAACTTCTGAGCATATATGAAATATCAGCTCGATTCACGAAAATGTAAAGGCACATATATTTCATAAGACTTCTGCAATAATTAAACCAATAATGATTACATACTGCAAGTTCATCTTCCAAAAACTCTTAGAAGGAAAACCAATCTTTTCCGCTAGGATTTACACCAAGATTGGCTACCAACAGCGTATAAAAAGATTTCCTTGACAAAGAAGAAGATGCACATATATATAACTCATAGAGAATCGTGCATTATATGTTCACATATAAACCAAGAAGGTCGTGAACATTCAAGCAATAACGTGTTCAATAACACTCAAGATTTGAACTATGAAACATAATCACAAGTGATTTAATGATCAAAGTTGTCTTAAAAGTGTTTGAGAGTATTTTTTTCTAATGCCAAACATATTTTAAAAATAGTTTGAATGCATCTGAAAATTTACGGCAGGGATGGTATGCATACCAGGTATGTGTACCAACCCTATATGTGAATACAGACTGCCAAGGTACATGTACCTCAAGGTCAGGGCGTTTTGGTATGCGTACTGGGGACGTTTACCACAAAAAAATTCACGAACTCAGAACTTCCTTGGTATGTGTACTGGGTACACATACCGTCCCTGTTATAGTATTTCAGTAATAGTTTTATAGACACTCTTTAATCGATTTGATACATTCCCAAATGACATCCATGATGAATATCATCGCTCGGGCTATTTTCAAATGATTAATCTTGACTTAAAAATTAGTGTAATAATAAATAATAAATCGTTCTTCACTATATTTGTCAAGAATATGAATAACAATTGCTTGTATTTCGAGATTTAAAACAAGATAAGCTTGAACTCGAAAAAATTTCTTTGCAATTCACCAAAAAAATCAAGTCATCGGCATTGTTTATTTCTTCAAACTTTAACATTTAAGAATCTTAAATACAAATCAAGTTAGATAGACATGAACGATACACAAGGTATATGGATCATTAGCCGGATTTGTTTGTCTATCATAAGTACTTCACCTACGATCCATTATTTCTTAGCTAATAGCGAAATAAGAGTACAAAAACAAAAATGTTTTTGATATCAATAGATCATGGCATCAATCATATATTAATAAAATCATAAAACTTGCTCGAGTTTATAGACATACCTTTTTGATGAATTCAAACATGAATCCTATGGCTTTACCAAATATTCAAAATCTTACCCAACATGATATGTGCGCCCTAATTCTTTTTCTTGCCTCACCGTATCATAATAAGGCAATTCTTGGTGAGGATGCACTTTCAACACAATCAAGTTGTGTTGGGGTGAACAATGTCTTGCTCACCACAGGTGGTTGAAACAAACTTTTTCACATCTATGGATTATTCACCATCTGTAGTTTTTGGCTTATTTCGTTTCTTCTTCCACCAATTCTTGCGTTTCACTTTTGGATTATCATGAAAGTGATCACTTTTAGACCCGTTCATATCTAAATCCATCTTTCCCAAAAAATTATTAACATCCAAAATCATGGATTTTACCTTTTCCATAGTCATGGAATTTTTTGGGAGATCATTCCTTTTTACACTCAATGCATTATTGACTTTCTTTGGTACCCACTTCTAAGTGTGTTTAGGAACAACCAGAACCTTCTTCCCATTATTATTTTTTCAAGGTTTCTCAAAAGAGAATCGGATTGACTATTCTTTTGCAAGTTAGTATTTCTCCAATTGGGAGCATCGGATCTTGTCTTCGTCTTTAGAAAGTTATCCTTTTGATAATCATTACAATTGTGAAAAGGCTTCGTATGACATTTATAGGCAAATCTAGGTTTATCACAGCACTGGTTCCTTTGCCTAAAGGTTGGACGTTGACAACCCGTAATGTCAAGGGTATTATCCTTAACATATGATCTAGGTTTTACCACTTCTTGTGATGCCCAAACAATAACATCATGAAGTTTCTCATTCCTTATACGAAAACGACATCCCCTGTGCAGGTGACCTTTATTTCCGCAATAATAGCAAACATAAGGAATGTTCTTACATGTATTCATGTGTGCTGGCTTTGGAGGTTGATATACTTTGCTCTTTCAAACCTTAACAGCCAGTATAGGTATTTCACTTTTGCCATCAGTAGAAACCTTTGGTTGAGAAGATTCACTAGCCTTGACAAATTTTTCCTATTTGCTAATACTTGGAGCATCTATTCCCTTATACCCCAATCCTCGTGTATCACGATGATTTTTACTTTCTCCTAGAATAATGGTTAATTTGTTTGAACTAGTATTGAACTTTTTCAAGTCCTCTTCCAACATCTTGATTTTATCAAGAGCAGCAGCTAAATCAGCCTCAAGGCGTTTTTATCGAGCGAGACAAGCGATTTCTTTCTCTTCGAGACTACTTTGTTGAGAGTTAATCCTTGCTTCATATTCTGCAAGTTTTTCTTTCAACAAATAGAAATTTCGACGAAGATTTTCACATTCAAGATTCTTTGAAAGTACATCTTCTTCACAATCTTTAAGAAAGGATTGAATAAGTTGATAACCACAATTATAACCTTTATAGACCATTCTCAATTTCTTGTTTTCTCGACAGAGAGGAGTCAGAAAATGTGTAAGATGAGAAGTTGTCATCTTTATCTTTTTCAACGGTTTCAATAGATTAACATACTCTGAGATTTCCTCATCTACATCTCTATCAATATCTGAGTCACTTTCATCAGAAATTTTTCCCAATTGTTCTTCTAGGCGTGTTTCCCAGTTATCAACAATTTCGACATCAAGAGGATGATTAGATATTAATCTAGATGTGAAACTTTGATCAGGTGTTGGATCCAAACTTTTATCAAAATCATCAAGTTGATTCTGAACTGATGATACGTTATTAGAGGTAGTACATTCGTCCATAGAATCAGATTGCTTCAAACACAGACTTATTAGGTCTTCGCGTGTTTGCCTTCTCTGATACCAAATAAAAACGAAGGGGTACCAAAATACACCACCAACTTTTTCTTAGGCAATCTGTATGGACAAACTTAAACACAATTCCGAGAGTTCAACTTAATGAATCTCAATCAAAGAATATTAACTAGAGTTATATCTATTTCTCTCACAATCAGAAAGTTTACAGAGTCTGTGAACCTGATTTACATGTGAGAGTACTTGGGTGATTCCAGAGATCAATTTCCCAAGTAATCAATCAAGTCGTATCCAACAAAAAAGGATGGATGTGTCTACTTTGATTGATTAATGCATAACCTTTGATATTTCAATTATAAAGATAAACAATATAATGCGGAAAATAAATAACACAGACACCATAAATTTTGTTAACGGGGAAACCACAAATGCAGAAAAACCCCGGGACCTAGTCCGTATTGAACACCAAACTGTATTAAGCCGCTACAGACACTAGCCTACTACCAATTAACTTCGGAATGGAATGTAGTTTAGACCGAATTAAACCCTCACAGTATTTCAGTTACAGTCACGTTCATTATGCCTCTTGAATCCCAGCAGGAATCCGCGCAATTGATTCCCTTAGCTGACATCCTTTATATCCTAAGAGTTGCTTCAACTCAATTGAAGATTTTAAACCAATCTTCCTCCAATAGATAAGTCTATATGTGTGATTGCATTTTTGATCATAGATCAAGGTGATTGGAAATCGATAGCAATAGACAAAGTATAGCTAACCTCAAAATCCGGACTTATGCAACCCGAAGTGCAGCCTAGATTATTATTTACCTCACAAGTATTAAACTTGTGGAATCAAAAAACTCTGAGACGAAGAGAATTTTGATGATTATTATCTATATTGTTCAAGTGAGCATCTCATCAATCGAACAAGATCAGGATACGCAAGCTATCAGATAAACAATAGCTGGACCTGGCTTCACGAATCCCTAGAAGGGAGAGCACGACTCTAGTTTTACAACTAGGACACACCAAGAAAATTAGTATCGGGTTCAAAGATCCCAGTTATTTGAGGTTCCCCTTTTATAGACATTCAAAGCATGGGTTGCTTTAGGTTTAATCTAAGATAACTTTGGAACCAGGCAAACAATATCCACTGTTAGATGAATCTTTGGATCTGATTAACATAACAAGATATACACTCTGGTTAGGATGAACCGTAACCGAACCATGTACAAAGACCACGCTCATGAATGGTTAGTCCAAACTAGCTAACTGAACTATAAGCTTGAGCATTTTCATAAAACACTTAAGACTTAAGTTGAGTCACAATTATGTGATCAAATATGTCTATGGTGTTTTTAGAGATTATTCAAAAGCAAATTATCTCAGAGAAATAATTTATGTGCATATGAATTTAATCGACATGGTAAGTAGATGTACAAGGTACAAATAATTAATCGGTTCGTGAATAGTTAAGTCAAAGTACGTGTACCGGTATGTATACCTTATAACGTGACCGAGTTCCTGAGTTTACAGAATTTTTACGGTACGTGCACTGGTATGTATACCTTAACCAGTTCCGGAGTTCACAGAATTTTCTGGTACGTGTACTAGTATGGATACCTTAAGACAATAATAAATTCTGGAGTTCACAGTGTTAGAGCACTGCTCGGTCGAACTCGCAAGCATTGCTATCTCAAGCTTGTTTTTCAATGTTAGTGATCAAAACTATAAGTCTTGATTTCTAGTCTACTTATAATAATGTCTCAGACTAGGATAGATTGTGCAGTTGAGTATTAGACTTCACGTCGTTCATCAAATGAAGACGAAGAACTACTAAGGCGAGCTTGTGGAACTTCATCAACAAAAGGTATGTGGAGACTAAAACTCATTTATCACTTAGAATGTCTATTTCTACTATATCTCCTATATTAAAACAAAAGTCGTATTACTATATAGTTGTCGATTATACACATTTGAGATTTCGAGCTGAGTTTAACTCGCTTACATATTTCTCGGAATATGTGTTCGTAAGCTTTCGCTTCAACCAAGTTCATCTTATATTCTTGACGAAAGTCAAAAGATGCTCATGTGAAAATCGCCGAGTAACATCTTACATGGTTTGTGTGATACAATCATTTGGTGTAGACTTGGAATGTTTCGTTATGATTATTTCAATAACTTGAAAATTCCTTTGATGCTTATAGTGTGTGAAAACGTCTATTGTCATCCTCTAAGAAAGTTTCAATGATTGAAATAAGAGTTTAGAATACTTAACCATCATTGGATTATAAACATAATGTGCTTTCTTGCATGTATGTGATCCATCACCGGAACTAAAGTATGCATACCTGTATGTGTACTTGTAGTTGTGAAATTCCGTGTACCAAGTACACATACCGGTACGCATACTTACGTAAGGTATAGGTCCGGGAATTTCTGCTTGGTTTTGGAAGTGTACCAAGTATGCGTACCCGTTTACATACTGGCAAACCCAAACTCAGACCGGCTACTTAAGTATGCGTACCCGTTTGCATACTTGAGGGGTTAAAGTTCCAAAATCGGTTGGCTAATGAACTAATACATTTATATATTAAGGAATGCATTCTTTGCAAATCGTGGCTATAATGTTCATGAATTGATTCGAGTGAATCAAACCGATTTTGCTTAAATTGTGTTCTTGTATACTTCTATGAGAATACAGCGATTGAACAACTCTTTAACTAGTTTCATTTGAGTCATTTGAACTAGTTATGGTTAAGATGAATAAGGTTGATATAGCTAACCTCGGTTAACTACGGTTGAGCCAACATGGTGTACACGTTTTGGTACGGTTACTAAACCTAAATGAGGGTACATTTCATTTGTGTATAACAAGCTAAGTTCGATCTAACGGTTGAAAGATATTAGCTTAAATCTAATCAGGTTTTCATCTAACGGTGGATATTGAATGCTTTGTTACCAAGGTAACTTATATTGTAAACCCTGATTTGAAAACTATATAAAGGATAACTCTAGCAACTGGGAAACCTAATTCCCACACCTCCTGTGTGATACTAGTTGTATAAGATAGAGTCGATTCTCATTTAACCTTAGGTTTTTCAAGAAACCCTGTAGGTTAACGACTTAAAGACTTCATTGGGATTGTGAAGCCAGACCCAACTATTTTCTATGTAGTTGTGTGATCTGATTTTGCTGTTTCTATCGTGTTTGAGTACTATCTTCTTTAAGATTGGCTCGAGATTTAATCTCTGATTGACAAGATAAAAAGTAGTCACAAACATCTTCGTCTCATCGTTTGTGATTACACAATATCTTGTTTCGCTACCATACGATTAAGATTATTGTGAGGTGATTGATATTTCTAGGCTATTCTTCGGGAATATAAGTCTAGTATATCAATTGGTTCCTGTTCACCTTGATCTATCAAAAGACGGAACAAAACTCATAGGTATTTCTGTGGGAGACAGATTTATCTATTCCTATAGACTTTTCTATGTGAGACAGATTTGTTTATCAAGTCTTCGACTTTGGGTCGTAGCAACTGTTTGTTATGGGTGAGATCAGCTAAGGGAATTAAGTGCATAGTATCCTGCTGGGATCAGAGACGTAAGGAGCGCAACTGTACCTTGAATCAGTGTGAGATTGATTATGGTTCCACTACAGTCCAGACCGAAGTTTATTGGTAGTAGGTTAGTGTCTGTAGTGGCTTAATATAGTGTGGTGTTCAAATATGGACTAGGTCCCGGGGTTTTTCTGCATTTGCGGTTTTCCTCGCTAACAAAATTCTGGTGTCTGTGTTATTTCTTTTCCGCATTATATTTTGTTATATAATTGAAATATCACAGGTTGTGCGTTGAATCGATCAATTGGTAAATCCAACCCTTAGTTGTTGATTGAAATTGATTGATCCTTGAACATTGGTCTTTGGTACCGTTCAAGTGGTTTCACATAATAATCAGGCTCGCGGATTTCTATTTGTTTGATTTGATGATTACATTGTGAAACAGATATATAAACTCTTTGATATACTTTTCTCTAGATGTAGTCTAACTGTCTAGTTGATTCTCTTGAAAGTATATTGGAGTTTGTCTATTCAGATTCCAAATGAAATATTGGGTGTGGTTGTTAGACCCCCGCATTTTCAATTGGTATCAGAACTGGCAAACACGTTAAAGACCTTATAAGTCTGTGTTTGTAGCAATCTGAGTATGGATGATTTTGTCTCTAAAAACGCTTCACCAGAAATGGATAAACTCAACTTCGAGCATGTTCTAGAAACCATCGATATGGTTGAGAATCCTAATTTAAGAAAATTCATCAATAATCTTTGTCTAGAAAAACATCGTTTGATAAACAAAATTGATGGACTTCATTGCGAGATTTATATAAAAAAATTCTGAGCTTCGAGAATGTTTTGAAAAGGTTGTTTATCTCCAAAAGAAGTTGGATGAACAAATCCGGATCAACTCTAATCTTGTTGCAGAAATTGCAAAACTTAAGGATTTGAATGTAAAATCATCTTCTATGGATTTGAGTAACTCCTCTAATTCTTCACTGAAGAATTGCCGTATGTCAGGTGATAAGCAAGGTTTAGGTTTTGTGAAAACTGAAAGTGCTCAGAATTCTTCGAACAAGAATAAATATGTTGGTACATGTGTTTTTTGTGGTTCTCGTGATCACTATCATCATGTATGTTTATCTTTTAGAAAAAGAGAAAATGTTGCACGAAATCTTCACAAGAATGCTGTACAACTTCTGTCTGCTCTTAAAAGACAATCAATATTAACAAGAAAGCCTAATTGGGTTAGTAGTGCTAGTATGGGAGCTTTTGCTCTGAAATCAACATCACCCTTTCAATGGTTTCTTGATAGTGGATGTAGCAGGCATATGACTGGATATGTCTCGTGGTTTGTCAACACAAGAGACTTTGATAGTGGTCCAGTAACATTCGGTGATGGGATCTGTTGCTACATAAGCAAGAAGGGGACGATCAAATTACCTGGTGTTCCTGAAATTCATGATGTAGTATACGTTAAAGGTATGACTGCTAATCTTCTTTCTGTTAGTCAAATATGTGACAAAGGCCATAAGGTTGTCTTCCATGCTAATGGATGTAGCATTGTAGACAAATCTGGAAAAGTGATTTTTCAAGGATCACGTGGCAAAAATAGCTGTTATCTGTTGGATACTCAGTTTAGTAATTGTTGCAATTTGACTAAGGTGGAATCTACACATCTTTGGCATGAGCGTTTTGGTCACATCAATTATCGTCTTCTAACTAAGATCATTAACAAAGAACTTGTTAGAGGTGTTCCCAAAATCAATGCTAAGATTGAAGGTGTATGTGGTTCCTGTCAAAAGGGTAAACAAACGAAAGTTCCACATAAATCATCTCGAGATATTCTCACTAAAGCCTCACTTGATTTAATTCATATGGATCTCTTCGGCCCAATTCAACAAACTACTGTGGATGGAAAGAAGTATGCTTTGGTTATGGTAGATGATTACATCAGATTCACTTGGGTAGCCTTTTTGTCTCACAAGAATGAAACCCTCAATGAATTTAAGATTATTGTTAATAGAATCCAGAATGAACAGGGTCGCAAACTAAAGAAAATTAGAAGCGATCGTGGCACGGAATTCAAGTACACCAAAGTGTTTGAATACTGTGACTCTCCGGGGATCATTCAACAATACTTTCCACCCATTACTCCACAAGCTAATGGAGTTGCAGAAAGAAAGAAAAGGAATATTCAGGAAATGGCAAGAGTAATGCTCTATAACAAAAACTTACCATTGAAGTTTTGGGGAGAGGCGGTTTTTACAGCTTGCTACTTGATCAATCGTGTTTATTTACGGTCAAAGACCTTAAACACTCCCTATGAGTTGTGGTACGGTAAGAAACCCAACTTACACTATCTCAGAGTGTTCGGCAGTAAGTGCTACATTCTAAAGGACCGTGAACAGAAAGGGAAATTTGACTCGAAAAGCGATGAAGGTATTTTTCTTGGCTATTCATCTGATAGTCGTGGTTTCCGAGTCTTTAATCTCAGAACCCAAGTCATGATGGAATATGCAAATGTTATCATTGATGATCTAAGAAATTTTCGTCATGATAACTCTCCTGCTGAATTGCCTCCAACCGAGACAATTGAGAAAATCAAAGAAATCCCAGAATCGGTAGAAGTTATTCCAACAGTTACTGATCCTGATATTTCTAGTGATGAGGAGAAAAGCCGTAGTCAAGCTATTCATGTTGAACAAGAACGTGCCCCTCCACGGCATCTCTGGGTTCAAAGAAATCATGATACTAACAGTATTATTGGTGGGAGGGATTCTACAACTAAGACGAGTAGACAACTTCAAAATATTTGTAATTTTGGTTGTTATCTATCGCAAGTAGAACCTATAAATATTGATGAAGCTCTTAGCGATCCCTTTTGGGTGAATGCAATACATGAAGAGTTAAATCAGTTCCAAAGACAAGATGTATGGAAGCTCGTACCTTGTCCCCCCAATATCAATATTGTTGGTACTAAATGGATATTCAAGAACAAGACTGATGAATTTGGCACCATTGTCAGAAACAAAGCTAGACTTTTCGCTCAGGGATATTCACAGATTGAAGGAATCGACTTTGACGAAACCTTTGCTCCTATGGCACGCCTTGAGTCTATTTAGTTATTATTTGCTCATGCTTGTTTTATTAAGGTTAAGCTGTTTCAAATGGACATTAAATCCGCTTTCCTAAATGGAAATTTAAAGGAAGAGGTCTATGTCGCTCAACCTAAGGGATTCGAAAACCCTGACTTTCCAGATCATGTCCTTAAGCTTAATAAGGAATTATATGGATTAAAACAAGCACCTCGTGCCTGGTTCGAAAAACTGACTACTTCCCTCCTTAGGAAAGGTTTTTCGAGAGGTGGAGCTGATAAAACGTTGTTTACCAAATGGAGTGGGAAAGATGTTGTTATCGCTCAACTCTATATAGATGATATCATCTATAGATTAATATCTGAGAAACTTGCAAAAGATTTTCAAGTTTCTCTTGTAAAGGAGTTTGAAATGAGCAATGTTGGTGAATTAAAATTCTTTTTGGGATTACAAATTCAACAACACAAGGATGGAATTTACTTATCTCAAGAAAAATATGCTAGAGATCTTGTCACAAGATTCGGTCTTGATAAGTCAACTCCAAAACTGACTCCCATGCCCACCACTGGTAAACTACATCGAGATGAGAAAGGTGTAAATGTGGATCAAAAACTCTATCGATCTATCATTGGAAGCCTTTTATATCTTACAGCCACTAGACCTGATATTTCTTTTAGTATTTGTTGTTGTGCTAGGTTTCAGGCAAATCCAAAGGAATCTCATCTTGCAGCTGCGAAAAGGATCATATGATATGTCAATCACACGGTCGGGTATGGTCTATCTTACACTTTTGATACTAACACTGTTCTTTCTGCCTATTCAGATGCTGATTGGGAAGGATGTGTGGAAGACAGAAAAAGTACATCAGGGGGTTTCTACTATGTCGGATTGAATCTTGTGGCTTGGCATAGCAAGAAACAAAATTCACAATCCCTGTCTACATGTGAGGCAGAATATATTACTGCAGGCTCATGTTGTACTCAACTTCTCTGGATGAAACAAATGCTTGCTGATTATGGAATTGATACTGGAATAATGAAGATATTTTGTGACAACTCTAGCGCGATTCGAATCACTGAAAATCCTGTTGAGCACTCAAGAACTAAGCACATTGATATAAGGTATCATTTTATTCGAGATCTATATGAAAATGGTATCATAAATATGGAATTTGTGCCTTCTGAACAACAATTGGCTGATATTCTTACCAAACCATTAGATACTGCTACATTTCAACACTTACGGCAGTCTGTTGGTGTTGTTTTGGTTCATTAATCTTTCCAACTCTTTCCCATGCACTTATCTGGATCTGTTGGGCAATTGAGTTTGGAATTCCAGTCTAAAGTGTTACTTCAATTCTGCATTTGTTTCAGTAGTTGAATTTCTGTTGAGTATCTTAGTGTTTAAAGAAATCCTTTTTTTTGCGTAAAAGTAAGGTCGCTCTTCTTGTTCTTTAGGGAATGACATTTTATGGGGGAGAGTTCTTAATTGAACTTGTGCTTAATTGCAAAATCTTTGTGGGGAGTGCGGCTGTGGAATATTGTAGGGGTTATCTTGTATCTTTATAAAGTCGTTGATGAATGCATTTAGTTTCGGCTATTTGATGTCATCTAAACAAGTTGGTATGTTGTTCTCTTTTGGTCATGAAGTATCTCTATGAAAATTTCATGAGGATCCCACTAGTTTTCGTACCTTTGCCAATTTATATTGACAAAAAGGGGTAGAATTAATGTGTAGTTCACACTACAAATACATATGGTTTACGGATCATTATGTAAGGGGGAGTGATTTTCATGTTGAGATGAAGTATTGACTAAGAGGGAGTGATACATATCACCATAATATTGTTGTCAAAGTTGTGATACAATTGGACTTTGATTCTGTATAATGATACTATGACACTGTATAACAATGATTGAGAGAAACTGTTTTCTCATTGTTATAGCTACGGATCTTCAACAACAATGATGAGGAATTAAACACATTTGGAATCATTGGAGTACTTGGAAGTGACGAAGATTTCGAGTAATGTTGAAGAACCAAGGAGATCAAGCATTTGGATGAGAAGCTACAAAGTCTTTTTATTTTGTAATCCATATTATTGATAGTTTTGTCACTAAAATTGAAAAAGGGGGAGATTGTTAGAGCACTTCTCGGTCGAACTCGCAAGCGTTGTTATCTCAAGCTTGTTTGTCAATGTTAGTGATCAAAACTATAAGTCTTGATTTCTAGTCTACTTATAGTAATGTCTTGGACTAGGATAGATTGTGTAGTTGAGCATTAGACTTCACGACGTTCATCAAATGAAGACGAAGAACTACTAAGGAGAGCTTGTGGAACTTCATCAACAAAAGGTATGTGGAGACTGAAACTCATCTATCACTTGGAAAGTCTATTTCTACTCTATCTCCTATATTTTGACAAAAGTCGTATTACTATATAGTTGTCGATTATACACATTTGAGATTTTGAGCTGAGTTTAACTCACTTACATATTTCTCGGAATATGTGTTGGTAAGCTTTCGATTCAACAAAGTTCATCTTATATTCTTGACGAAAGTCAAAAGATGATCATGTGAAAATCGCCGAGTAACATCTTACATGGTTTGTGTGATACAATCATTTGGTGTAGACTTGGAATGTTTCGTTATGATTATTTCAATAACTTGAAAATTGCTTTGATGCTAATAGTGTGTGAAAACAGCTATTGTCATCCTCTAAGAAATTTTCAATGATTGAAATAAGAGTTTAGAATACTTAACCATCATTGGATTATAAACATAGTGTGCTTTCTTGCATATATGTGATCCATGACCGAAACTAAAGTATGCATACCCATATGCGTACTTGTAGTTGTGAAATTCCGTGTACCAAGTACACATACCGGTACGCATACTTTCGTAGGGTATAGGTCCGGGAATTTCTGCTGGGTTTTGGAAGTGTGCCAAGTATGCGTACCCGTTTGCATACTGGCGAACCCAAACTCAGACCGGCTACTTAAGTATGCGTACCCGTTTGCGTACTTGAGTAGTTAAATTTCTAAAATCGGTTGGCTCATGAACTAATACATTTATATATTAAGGAATGCATTCTTTGCAAACCGTGCCTATAATGTTCATGAATTTATTCGAGTTAATCAAACCGATTTTGCTTCAATTGTGTTCTTGTATACTTCTATGAGAATATAGCAATTGAACAACTCTTTAACTAGTTTCATTTGAGTCATTTGAACTAGTTATGGTTAAGATGAATAAGGTTATATGATCGTGTTCATATAGCTAACCTCGGTTAACTACGGTTAAGCCAACATGGTGTAAACGTTTAGGTACGGTTACTAAACCTAAATGAGGGTAAATTTCATTTGTGTATAACAAGATAAGTTCGATCTAACGGTTGAAAGATATTAGCTTGAATCTAATCAGGTTTTCATCTAACGATGGATATTGAATGCTTTGTTACCAAAGTAACTTAGATTGAAAAACCCTGATTTGAAAACTATATAAAGGAGAACTCTATAAACTGGGAAACCTAATCCCCACACCTCCTGTGTGATAAAAGTTGTATAAGTTAGAGTCGATTCTCCTTTAACCTTACGTTTTTCATGAAACCCTGTAGGTTAACGACTTAAAGACTTCATTGGGATTGTGAAGCCAGACCAAACTATTTTCTCTATAGTTGCGTGATCTGATCTTTCTATTTGTATCGTGTATGAATACTATCTTCTTTAAGATTTGCTCGAGATTTAATCTCCGATAGGCAAGATAAAAAGTAGTCACAAACATCTTCGTCTCATCGTTTGTGATTCAACAATATCTTGTTTCGCTACCATACGATTAAGATTATTATGAGGTGATTGATATTTCTAGGCTGTTCTTCAGGAATATAAGTCCGGTATATCAATTGGTTCCTGTTCACCTTGATTTATCAAAAGACGGAACAAAACTTGTAGGTATTTCTGTGGGAGACAGATTTATCTATTCCTATTGAATTTTCTGTGTGAGACAGATTTGTTTATCAAGTCTTCGACTTTGGGTCGTAGCAACTGTTGGTTATGGGTGAGATCATCTAAGGGAATCAAGTGCATAGTATCCTGTTGGGATCAGAGACGTAAGGAGCGCAACTGTACCTTGAATCAGTGAGAGATTGATTATGGTTCAACTACAGTCAAGACCAAAGTTCATTGGTAGTAGGCTAGTGTCTGTAGTGGCTTAATACAGTGTGGTGTTCAAATCTGGACTAGGTCCCGGGGTTTTTCTGCATTTGCGGTTTTCCTCGTTAACAAAATTCTGGTGTCTGTGTTATTTCTTTTCCGCATTATATTTTGTTATATAATTTAAATATCACAGTTTGTGCGTTGAATCGATCAATTGGTAAATCCAACCCTTGGTTGTTGATTGAAATTGATTGATCCTTGAACATTGGTCTTTGGTACCGTTCAAGTGGTTTCACATAATAATCAGGCTCGCGGATTTCTATCTTTTATATTTACTGATTACATTGGGAAACAGAGATATAAACTCTTTAATGTACTTTTCTCTAGATTGGGTCTAACTGTCTAGTTGTTTCTCTTGAAAGTATATTGGAGTTTGTTTATTCAGATTGCCAAACGAAATATTGGGTGTGGTTGTTAGACCCCCGCTTTTTCACACAGAACTTTTCTGGTATGTGTACCGGTATAGATACCAAACCGGTTCCGGGACCAACAGTTCTTTTCTAGTACGCGTACTTGTTTGCATACCGATCCGGGTTCACGAGTTCACTGACTTTTTAAGGTGTACATACTAATATGCATACCAAAAGTCTGTGATTGTGGTTGTCAATTTTGGAAAATCGACAGTAGTGGTTTCAAGTTTCGGTTGGTGCCCAAAACCGAACCGATAACCATCGGTTTTAACCGATTAGTATAGGACATTGATTTGAGGGAATAGGAGAATTAATACACGTTGATTAAGATAAAAACACTCTTAAGTCTTAACCCTAACTACGCATCAGTTTTCTCCTCACTCTTTACTCTCTCAGACTCTCTTCGCTTTTCCCCATGACTCCATTATCATCTCTTCTCTAAGTTTTGTTCTCAGTGACACCATCACCTTCTTTTTTTCTTCTTCTTATTCTTCTTCTCTATCGATCAAGTAAATCTCTAAGTTCACCACCACAACAGAACATTGACATCACCGATTCACCACCATGCCCAGAGAAGAAATCAAATCACTGGATAGGTAATTTAGTGTTTGTATCATATTTTCTCTTTATTTTTATTTGGTTATGATGTTATTGATTGTTAGAATGATATAAAATTGAAGTTAGGGTTTTATCAAATCAAAAGTATTTTTTTTCAAATTAGGGTTGTTGATTCAGATTCAGTTGATATGCTGAATTGCACGTTTGGGGTTATTGAAAATAGCTAAGGATAGTTTATGTTGCAGTTGAGCTGTTTCTTAGAAGTATTTTTTGTCAAAATTGTTAATTTCAAGAGTCTTTTCTTCTCTATATGCTTATTGAAAACGATGTGGTTCACTGGTTTTCTAAGATAATCTGGGGTCAACAATCCTATTGGACTCTGGTTACTTCCATGAATTTATTTTGGTGTTATTTCTTGTGAAAATGATTGAAAAATGATTACAAGAGTCTAGACTTAGCTTATAGACTGAAAATGATTGGAAATCTGTGGAATTGACAATGTGCTGCTGATCTTGTTTATTTTGCTTGGGAATGTTTTTATTGTAATTAGTATGAGTGTTCTGTACATTTCGTAATTCAGTAAAAAGCAATTGCTTAGTTAAGTTCTAGAATGTCAAATTAGAATTTCAAGCAATTGTAATTAGTGTAAGTTGAGATGCTTCCGATCTCATAATTTTCTTGTTGCTATTTCTTTTGTTTGTGATCTACTTTATATTCGGATTTCGTCATTTAGTTTTCTGTGATACAGAACCATAATGATTCATTTCTTGTGGGGTTTTTTTATATAATAAATGTATGGTTTCAAACACCAATTGACAAGTGTATGGTTTATCATATTGCAGACTTGTTGTACTGCCTCTGTTTCATCTAACAAGCGGCCACCTCGACCTCGACCTTCACCTAATGCTAGTGAAGGTCGAGGTCGAGGTTGTCACTTAGGCTAAGTGTAGTGGAGGAGGTAAGGTGTGACTTGTACAGTGCCGCTACGTCATGTAGGAAGGAGGTCATAGTCTAGTGGTGGGGAGGTAATTAGGATATGGGCGAGGATTGTTTCCTCGCCCAACATATATTATATTCCTTTTTAAATAGTTTTATTATTTTTAAATATCTAGTTTACCTGGTCATCTCCGTTCTCCAAAGTTTCATGCATTCCAGGAGGTCCCAGGTTCGATCCCCCAATGGCGTAATATTGCAGAAATTAACATGGAAGGTAGAGTTAGTTTCCCCCCCTTGTGACACAATCTCAGCCCCCATCCGCTTCGGCTCATTTGGCTAGGTTACCCATGAGGCTCGCTGGTAGGCTAGCACAGCAACTTGTTCAATTAATGTAGTAGTATGTTGTTGGAACTTAGCTTGTTAAGCTTCCAACTAGTTAATGTAATACTCTTTATCCAATAATAATAATAAAAAAATAAACACCTTTAATATATTTATTATAAAGTTTAATATTTTTAAATATATAAAATTGGTCCACTTTTAGATTCTGTATATTATAAAAGTGAAAAAAATTAGGGAGAGAGGATTCAATCCCCGCTTTTTCCTTTTTTCTGGCACGGATCCTTTCCTCGCCTATTTTGAAATCCCCGCTCACCTTACCTGCTTTCTTGTAGAGAGAAAGGGGATTATAAATTTCTGAGGCTTTAGCCACTACTTTATGTCACTATCGTTACCTCAAATCTCTTCACTACACTCAGCCTTAGAGTGCCTACAACTCTGATACTCAAGTGTTTTTGGCACTTTTTAGGTTGCCTTAATGTTAAGTGTTGGTGTCTAAATAGAGAGTCTGCCTTAACCAAAATATTGGGTGTTATAATAGTTACTCATGCAGTTATGCACGTGTCACAATGAGACGGGGAAAACGAGGTTAACGTTTTTTTTTTTTTTTTTTTTTTTTTTAAGCTGGAAATTTATTGATTGAGAACTATTAAGACAATACATAAGAAGAGTCTTCATAAAGTTGAAGAGAAATTGCAGGAGGCGATGAATGGCCCCAAGAATTAGAAATCCTATCTGTTCTGGCCATTTTGGCTAGAATATCATCTACCTTATTCCTTTGTTTTGGAACATAAGAGAGTTTCCAAAAGGTAAATACTAAAAATAAATTTTTAATATCTTGAACAGTATGGTGTAATCTCCAATCGATGGCACACTTGTCATTATTGACTGCATCTGCAACAACTTTAGCATCCATCTCGAAGTGAACTCTTTAAAGATGTAAATCTTTCGCCCATTGCACAGCTTTCCACAATCTCATACACTCAGACTGTTCTGCACTTCTGACTTGGTTTAGGTAGATGCACCTTGCTGCCTGTTGTGTACCTGCAAAATTTCTAATAATTAGTCCAATACCACCTGAAAGGTTTTGTGAATTAAAAGAACCATCACAGTTTATGGTCAAGGTGTTTATAGGGGGAGGAATCCAGTGAGCATTCCTACGATTAACTCTAAAAGAAATATGAGGAGTGTTATGAGTCCTGTTTGTGTGCTCTTCCATCAACAACTTGCACTGATGAATGATCACTTCAGGAGACGGATTAGTTTGATGGAACACTTTATTGCATCTTGTTGTCCAAATGCTCCAACCAATGATAGCTATGTTAACTATTTCAGATTCCATAATGGTACCATTCTGCATACTATCAAACCAACTGCCAATCCATTCTGATAAAGAGACTATAGTATTAGATGTCCAACCCAAGGTAGAAAACCAAACTGCCATTGAAAAATAGCAGTTCATAATGAGATGAGTTGCAGATTCTGGTTGGAGATTGCACATGGGACAAGAATCATCCTCCCCAATAATAGCAGTACCAAGGGCTTCTCTTGTAGATAGAAGATTAGATATTGCTTTCCATAGAAAATGTCTTATCCTTGGTAAAGTGGGTAGCTTCCATAATCTACAATAGATTTTCCGCATCCTGGTATCCACTGATTGAATAAGAGCCGACTCATGTAGCATCTTCTGATAACAAGACTTAACTGAGAAACTCCCTTTTTTCTCCAATAACCAAATCAGCCTGTCAGACTACGCAGGGTGAATGGATATAGTTAAAATAAGATCGACTATCTCTGGATTAAATAAGACGCAGAGGAGGGAAGTATTCCAATCTGCAGAATCTGACATGAAAAGTTGGTGAACATGTGTATAATTTTGAGCATCACTACAGCCTTGTTTTGGTTGAGGAGGATCTTGAAGCTCAGGGATCCAACGATGTTTCCATATAAGAATTGATTCTCCATTCTCCAGATTCCAACAACTATGTTTCTGAACGAAGTGAAGTTCCGAACTGATGCTACGCCACGACCATGTTGTATTGGATTTCTTCTTTAGGTCAAAAAGGTTTCCATCTGGATAATACTTCGCCTTTAAAGATTTAGACATAATTGAAGACTGATCCGTACAGAGTTTCCAGGCCGACTTAGCCAACAAGGCTCTGTTAAAAGTGTGCATGTCACGGAAACCGAGACCACACTCTGACTTAGGATGACAAACCCTTCTCCAAGTAACTATTTTCCTGCCTTTATTAGTTTTCTTATTTCTCCAGGAAGCTTGTTGAGAGGAATTCATCTTGTTAATGGTGACTTATGGTAGTTTAAAACTTTGCATATGATAGATAGATATAGCATCAGAGACATTCTTAATCATTACAGATCGAGCAGCTTCTGACATATTACTTGCATTCCAATTCGAAAAGCGACGATTCATCTTCTCTTGCAAGACACCAAAATGCACTTTCCTATTTTCCCCAACAAAAAATGACAATCCCAGATATTGTTCTTCTTTTAGATTCATCTCACATACCTGCAGAATACCACTGAAAGTTTGGCAAGAAAAAAGCTCCATGTTCGAACTAAAATAGACAGCAGACTTGTGGAAATTTATTAGTTGTCCAGAACACACACTAAACTCTTCAATAACTTGAAGAAGTTTGTTTGTCTGATCAAGAGTAGCCTTGCAGAATAAAAGACAATCATCCGTGAAAAGTAGATGATTAATTTTAGGGGCTGATCTTGATATCTTCATACATGTGATTTGCTTAGTTCTTTCACAGTGAGCTAGAACTCTTGAGAAGGACTCCATAGCCAAGATGAATAAGTAGGGAGATAAAGGATCTCCTTGACGTATGCCTCTTGATGGATTAAAAGCTTTAGAAGGACTGCCATTTAGAAGAACTTCAATCTGAGTTGTACCTATACATTGCTGGATGAGTTGACAAAACTTATCTCCAAAACCAAACTTTTTTAGAACATCAATCTGAAAACTCCACTCTAATCTGTCGAAAGCTTTCGACATATCCATCTTGAGTGTTAAGTGACCGCTGTGACCCTCTTTTCTTTTCATAGCTTGAACAATCTCCTGAACAAGACAAACATTCTCAAAAATAATTCTCCCTGGAACATATGCAGCTTGCATTGGAGAAATAATTTTTGTAATATGTTTCTTCATTCTAAGAGAGATAATTTTTGAAATAATCTTGTAGACTGTATTGCATAATGCAATTGGCCTGAATTCCTCAGGTTTACTTGGAGATTTCACTTTGGGGATGAGTGAAATTATAGTTTTTTTAAGTTCTTTGAGTAAAAAACCAGAGTGGAAGAATGACTTTATCATACTGCAAACATCTTCTTTGACCACTTGCCATTGTGACTGATAAAACCCAGGTGGAAAGCCATCCGGGCCTGGGCTTGTCCACAGTTCCATAGTCATTAGAGCCTTATAGATTTCTTCTTCTGAAGGAATTGCCTCGAGTTCTTGATTGTCAGCATCAGTGATGATAGAAGGAATGTGTTCCAAGAAATAGTAGCTATTGCCCGGAGTTGATGTTGTCATAATTTTGTGAAAATGATCACAGAGATTCTCAAGTGAAGCTTTATCTGTGCACCATGTACCATTTTTTTTTGAAGAAAAAGATGAATTAATTAAGAAGAAGATGAGTTACAAGAGTTCTTCCTATCTATAAGTAGTTAAGTTCTGATCTCAACTGGAGATAAACTAGACCAAGTACATGAAAAACCATTTACTCTAGCTAATCTAGAGAGAATGCCAGCTACATTATTCCTTTCTTTTGGAATGTGATAACACTTCCAAAAGATGTTTCTACTGAAAAAATGTTGGATATCTTTAATTATGTTGAAAAGGCGCCAGTCTATAGGAGTTTTTTCATAGCAGCATCAACCACCGTCTTAGCATCAAGTTAAAAATGCACCTTCTCTAGTTTAAGAGAATGAGCCCATTTAACAGCCTCCCACATCCCCATACATTCATCCTCCTCAGCGCTTCTTATGCCTTCTAGTTAGATACATTTTTCTGCCTGTTGTTCACCTGCACAATTTCGAATGATTAGTCTTATACCCCTTGAGGAATTTAATTAAAAACCATCACAATTAATTGTAACAAAGCCATAAGGAGGGGGGGTCCAATGGGTTAATCTACGACAACATATGTTATTAGTAGAAGCAGTTTTGTTCCACTGAATTGCATGATCTTCAAAGAAACTCTTGCACTTCTTGATCGACTTATCTGGTTGAGCTGCAATGTTTTGAAAAACTTTGTCACACCTATCAGACCATAAGCACCATGCTGTAATTACTCTTTTATAAATTTCCTCAACTGAGATCTTTTTAGCATATAAATCATCAAACCACGAACCAATCCATTCTGCAAAAGAAAAGTTACCACTTGCAGACCAGCCAAACAGTGCGAACAAAACCATTCTAGGATGACTGCAATCTCGTAGAACATGAGCAGGCGACTCTTGTTCTTGTTCACAGTACGGACAAATATCAGCTACTCCCGGAACTTTCAAGCTGAGAATGTTTCTAGTAGAGAGAAGAGTAGAAGAAGCCTTCCACAAAAAATTCCTAATCCGGGGAAGGAGCGGTAATTTTTATAAGGATTTAAACATCTTCACCATTCTGTCCCCTACTGCGTCTGAGCCATGCTCTTCTTCATACATCTTACGGTAAGCATATTTTACAGAAAAGGAGCCATGTACCATTTGGAGAGAGTAGAGCATCAATCCTGTTATGAGATCTTGTTTTGTTGTTTCTAATGTGGAAATACTTTGAGTTTTTATCCATATCATTGAAATAATGATCTCTGGACTTTTTCCTATTAGAAATTGCAAGGATATCATTGAGTGAATTAATCTCTTTCTCCAGATTGATGACTGCATTAGTGTTGGAACCCTCTCTATCTGAAGCTTGAAGTTGGGTAATATTAGCTTGTAAGTTTATAATCCTTGCTGCAATATCTCCATAAGTGGATTTACCCCATTTAGACAAAATGTGTCTAGTATTAGATAGCTTATTAGAAAACACAAAAGCATTAAAACCCTGATAACAAACAGACCAGGCATTTTTGATTTCTGTATGGCACTGATTATTTTGGAGCCAATGCTCCCAAAATTTCCAAATTCTACCATTTCCCCTATGAGGTTTATACAAGTCAAGTAAGATAGGACAATGGTCTGAGCCTCTCTGAGATAAATTGGTAAGAAGAGCATCAGGGTAAACAAGAGTACATTCATTGTTAATTAAGGCTCTATCTATACGAGAATTGTATTTACCTGTTCCATGCTTGTTACTAGACCAAGTAAAAGGATTTCCACTAAATCTAAGATCTGTTAATCCAGATTTATTGATGGCTTCTAGTACTTCTTGAGGTGTAGAATTAGGGGATTGAGTGTTTCTATCCTGAGGATCAATAGTTATATTTAGGTCTCATATGAGAACCCATGGAATTTTCACTAACTTACTAAGATCTAAGATATAAGACAATTGATCTGGTTAGTCCTTTTTATAGGATGTACCATAGACACAAGAGAGAAACCACTCTCCTTTACTGGGATCATTAAAAATAATCGCATGGATCATTTTATCAGTTGACCAACAATATCCAAAGAAAAGCTATCTTTCCAAAGTAACAGAATGCCGCCAGCTAAACCAATAGAAGGGACAAAAGTTCTATTAGGAAAACATAAAAAATTAGAAAGTTTAATGATCCGTTCATTGTTGATTTTTATTTCAGATAAAAAAATTATGTCCGGGGAGTGAAGCTTATTGAGATGTAATAGATGATCTCTTGTGTCTTTACCTAGAAAACCCTGACAATTCCAGCTTAAAACATTCATGCTTATGAGATGATTGAAAACTACAATGTTAGGATGAAACTAAAGAGTAACAGAAGTCGAAACGAAAAACTGCAAATAAGAAGGAAAGGTAAGATGAGAGTTTAAAAGGAATAATACCGCAACAGCAGGGTCCTCGTCAGTGTCATGAAAGAACTCCTTCTCAGCCAATTCTCCTTCTTCAATCAAATCATGCTCCATCTCATCAGTCTCATTAGTAAATGGCCTTTTTCCAGAATTCTTAACATTGATACCTGTATTAACATCTTGGTTCTGGACATTTTCAGTCAGCTCTTCATCTTCTGACAAGACAACATCTAGCTCATTGTTTCTGGACCTCTTAATTTTCTACCCTCCTCCATTTCATCCTTTTCTTTTTCATTCATTTGGTTCTGATTAGCTTCACATATTTTCTGCACCAATAAATCTAGATCCTCGATAATCTCCACCCCATAAGTTCGGGCTAACTCATGAATATATGCAATATATTCTTCATTAGTGTAACGCCGTATTTTTAAATCTTCAGCAACATTGTCACACTCTTCATCATTATGATCAATTGTGAAGCACTCCTTACATAAATTGTGGGTTTTTCTTTCCCAGTGGTAGCGTACCCAAGAGACTCCTCCTGCAACAGTATTCCACCAACCCCCTCTATGAAGAGGTTTTGACAAATTAATATTCACTCTTGCAGTTATTACACCCCCAGCACCTGGTTTGCAATTCTCCATATCAATCCAGATCTTTTCACCAAGTTCATTGACTGCATCATCTACTACAGATCGAGAGTGGTGTTCTAAAAGGAGATGCTGAAATTGGACATTCCAAACTTGGTGAGTAAACTTTTGGTCTTGCACACTGATAGAAGGATCATAAATTTTAAGATTAAGGAGACATTTAAGAACGTTCTAGGGTCCCTTTTTGAGATCAGCTCCCATTGTTTCAGCTGATTGAAACTTGAAAAGAAAGATATTCTTTTCGATTCCACGAACTTCTTTGACCTTAAATCTCTTCCATAAAGAAATGGTAGCTTTCTTAACATCTTCAGTGTCTTTGGAAAAAAGTTTTCCAATCAAAGTATTCTTCCATTCATTTGAGGCTTCAGTGATAAGAGTTTGCTTGGATCCCAAGTTTCTTCTCATTTGTCTTGCACAGAGATCTCGAATAGTAGAGTTCTGCATCTTATTGGTAATGGCTGAAATCTGGTTATTGGATGAAGAAGCCATTTCTCTAGAATGTATGAGAGTCAACTGAGAAAGATGGAGATAGGGTTTCTTAGGCTTTAGAAATTTTCTTTTAAACGCAAAATGATTGAGAATAATTAAATCATAATTGTATATTCTGCAATAGTCAATGCTCAAGGAAGAGAATAACAGAATATAAGATAAGTATCCCGAATAATATCTATCCTTAAATGACTGCATGGTAAACTGAGGCATAGCCGGAGGAAAGCTAATTATATTGAGCCAAACCGAGTTGAACTGAAATTCAAATTTTGTTTGTGATAACTGTTGGAATAGTCGCCGATTTCACACCTGCAAAACAAGGATTAAACCACAAAAAACAAAGTGACGGCTGAGTCACGACCAGATCGCTCTCTTTAAGACATTTCGTGGCGCTGCCTTGAGTTTTGTGCAAGCAGTTCTTTCTTCGTCACAACGTCCCCAGGATAAAACATCCGAGAAAAACTCTCTTCAACCTCTCACCCACACAATGAGAAATCGATCACTTTCACTCTTTCTAATCTTTCTCAGAAACTGGTCTCTTAATTCTCAAAGAAAATACAATAATAGAAAACTTGTTTTTTTTTCGTTGTTCTCAAAAACTGGTTTTATAACCAAGCCATTAAAAACTAAATTAATGAGAATAAATTTTGTTATTAATTGCCACAAATAAAACAGTCAAAACGGTAATATAATTATACCCAAATCAATGTTATTTAATCACGTAATTAAGGGCAGTAAAGACGTTTTGAAAATCTTTTCAAAAAGAGTAAAAAAGAACTTTCCAAATTCAAGAGACCTCCCAAGGCCCCGCTCCCGGACTAATGATATATATTTATATATATACCCAATCAGTAGGGGGAGGGATTCGATCCTGAGACCTCACCCTCGAGGCCCAAAATGCTTAACCACTGGGCCAAGCTCAAATTGTTGAAATAAATGTACAAAAGAAATATTTTAAAAACATATATCCCAACAATCCCCCACTTATATTTTTAAAATCATTGAGCAAGATCCGTATAGTTATGTGCATAAGAAAAGGTATCTTTCGATTTTGAACCTTTACATAATATTAAATTCTCTGAACTCTAACACGGAGTGAACATATATATTTGAACTCTATGGAGAGAACAGATTACTTAATACGCACACAACTGTACTAAGAGTAAAGTCCTAAATGCCAGCACATTACGGCCTTGTGCTTATCCCAGTTTCAATGAATGTTCTAGAGAACTGCCCACGTTCTCATTGAAAGCGGCCACACTTTCTCATTCACATAGGTGAGTCTATCAAAGGTACTACTGTAGCTTGGTACCCCACTCTATATAGAGCTATAGACATCATTAAGAGTTAAAGAACTCAACCTTAACCCGCTTCATGATATCATGCCATGGGAAAGATGCATGATTCTATCTCCATATCATTTGTGAATCGTTATTCCCTTTGAACCTATTTCTAGGTGGGTATCAATCACAAAATGACTCAATTTATAGTGGAAAAAAGTCCCATGCTTTTAGAGGTATATAATACCTTTTCCCTAGATAATCCTTTCGTCAAAGGATCAGCTAAGTTTTCTTCAGACCTAACGAAAGTCCCATGCCTTTAGAGGTATATAATACCTTTTCTCCAGCTAATCCTTTCGTCGAAGGATCAGCTAAGTTTTCTTCAGACCTAACATGATCCACACGCACATCACTAGTTGTGAGAAATTCTCTAACTGTGTTTTTCTTTCGACGCATTTGTCGATTCTTACCGTTATAAAAACAGTTTTCTACTTTTGCAATAGCCGCGGTACTATCACAATAGACCATGATAGTTGGTATCGTTCTTTCCTATACATGAATTTGAGAAAGCAAGTTTCTCAACCATCCTGCTTCTTCACTAGCTGCTGCTAGTGCTATCAATTCAGACCCCATCGTAGATTGAGCCAGAATTGTCTGTTTCTTTGACTTCCAAGACACAGCGCCACCAGCAATATTAAACAAATATCTACCAGTGGCCTTGGAGTCATCTGAAAGAGAGTTCCAATCAGCATCGCAGTATCCTTCAAGGACTGCAGGAAACCTCTTATAGTGTAATCCTAGGTTAACGGTCTTTTAAGATACCGCATAACCCTCTCAACTGCATTCCAGTGTTCCAAACCAGGACAACTGGTAAACTTGCATAAAAACCCCAATGCATATGCAATGTCTGGTCTGGTACAATCAGTTGCATAACGAAAACTACCAATTATACTAGCATATTCAGATTGTCTAATGCTATCACCAGTATTTTTAAACAGTTTAACACTAGCATCAAAAGAAGTACGCACAGGTTTACAATCAAAATAGTTGTACTTCTTTAAAATCTTTTCAATATAATAAGATTGATCCAAAGAAAAACCATCATTAGTTCTAGTAATCTTAATTCCCAGAATTACACTGGCTTCACCCAAATCTTTCATTTCAAAGTTAGACTTAAGCATATTCTTAGTTTCTTCAACCACAGATAAGTTTGAACCAAAAATCAGCAAATCATCCACATACAAACAAATCATGATGCATGCACTGTTTTCAAACTTATAGTATATGCATTTTTCACTTTCGTTAATTTTGAAACCATGTGAAATCATCAAATTATCAAATTTTTCATGCCATTGCTTAGGAGGTTGTTTCAAACCATAAAGTGACTTATCCAACTTACACACTTTTTGTTCTTGACCTGGACCTTCAGGTTGTTCCATGTAAATTTATTCTTCTAATTCACCATTTAAAAAAGCTGTTTTAACATCCATTTGATGAACAACAAGATTATGCACAGAAGCAACAACAATCAAAACACGAATAGAAGTTAATCTAGTAACAGGAGAATAAGTATCAAAGAAATCTACATCTTCTCTTTGTCTAAAGCCTTTGGCTACAAACCTAGCTTTGTATTTGTCTACTGAACCATCAGGGTTCAACTTCCTTTTAAGTACCCATTTACAACCTATTGCTTTGCAACCAAGGGGTAAATCTGCTAGGTGCCAAGTTCTATTAAGATTACGGGAGTCCATTTCATTATCTATGGCTTCCTGCCAAAAACCAAATTCAGGAGAATTAAGTGCTTCTTGAAGACTAGAAGGGTCTTCCTCTAGAGTATAAATTTCAAAGTCAGAACCGAAGTTCGTTGCAGTCCTAGCCCTTTTGCTACGCCTAGGTTCAATTTCAACATCTCTAGTTTCTTCATTTCTAGGTTCTTCTATTTTAAGTTCAGAACTTGTACTAGGCACATCACTAGGTAGAGAACCCCCACTATTTCTAGATTTAAAAGGAAATCTATCTTCAAAGAAATAATCATCAATAGATTCAATAATAACTTTATTATTAAGATCAAAAAATCTATAAGCTTTACTGTTTTTAGCATACCCAACAAAAACACATTCATAAGCTTTACTATATAGCTTTGATCTTTTAGGATCAGGAATACGAACATAAGCCAAACAACCCCATACTCTAAAATAAGAAACATTAGGTTTTCTGTTTTTCCAAAGTTCATAGGGTGGAATTTTAGTTTTTGAATTTGTAACACGATACAAAACATAACAAACAGTCAACAAAATTTCGCCCCACCAATGAGAGGCAGCACCAGA
This sequence comes from Papaver atlanticum, assembly GCA_023531105.1. Lineage (NCBI taxonomy): Eukaryota > Viridiplantae > Streptophyta > Magnoliopsida > Ranunculales > Papaveraceae > Papaver > Papaver atlanticum. Next base: position 1,321,032 of record JAJJMB010006268.1, read on the forward strand.
ACTCAGCAATCATGTTGTCACAAGAGTAGTACAGGTACGATTCTTTCTTTCGGCTTTTCCATTCATTTCAGGGTTATAAGGAGCAGTTTTTTTATGTATAATTCCAGAAGATTCATAAATTTCAGTGAATGGTTTAGAATCATATTCAGTGCCTCTATCACTAAGAAATCTCTTAATTTTCCTACCAAATTGATTTTCAACTTCAGCAATAAAAACCTTAAATTTTTCAATAGCTTCATTCTTATGACTTAGCAAGTAAACATAAGTATAATTAGCATAATCATCAATAAAAGTCATGACACATCTTTTTCCATTTCTAGTTAACATACCTTCAAATTCACACAAATCAGAATGCACTAACTCTAAAGGCTCAGATTCTCTAATAACAGATTTATGGGAACTCTTGGTTATTTTTGCTTGACTACAAGATTCACACTTTTCAAAATCATGCATGGATAGTTTTGGAATAACACCTTGCTTGCTCATGGTATCTACTGATCTACTGTTCACATGATAAAGTCTAGCATGCCAAACATTAAAAGTACACACCATATAAGAAGAAGATGGAATTTTATTCATTTCAACATTAAGCTTAAACATTCCATCAGTAGCATAACCTTTTCCTACAAACATTCTGTTTTTAGTAATTGTGTAAAGATCAGATCCAATAGTTTGATACAACCCAGCCTTTTTGAGAAGATAGCCGGAAACAAGGTTCTCTCTCATTTCTGGAGTGTGGAGAACATCTTTCAGCATAAGTGTCTGATAGGATCCAGAGATACCTATATTATAATAACCGCAATCGCACGGTGTCTAACTAGTAGACAGAGGCAAGTACGGGTCGAACCCACAGGGAGCGGTGGAAATACTCTAATCAATATTAGAAAGAGAAATGATTTTTGGGATTTTGGAACGAGAAATGTAAAACGAAATAATAAAATAAATCTAATAAAATAAAATCAATACGAAAGACGATAACCAGGGTTTATGGGTTCCACTACTATTTCTAATTGAGTACCGAAAAGCATTCGAAATCCAAATATGCATTTATATCTTCGTTCTATCGCAACACCTATTATTGTTATAATTATCGATAATAAACTCGCATCTCCATAGTATAACCCATCAGAGTTTCCTAAGCATGGACTATCAAATTATAAT